>JAZHYW010040343.1:0-122500 GCA_037355805.1 Ixodes ricinus | reverse complement strand
ATCCGATTACGATGCCTTAGGACGCCTTAGCAAGGAGTCGTGACCATACGGCGAGCAAGTGTTCCGAAATGCGCCAAAGACGCATTTTGGAACACTCGCCGTTTGGACTTTGAGAGCTTAAGAAACTTAGGGTGTGGCTTGCAACGATCACGCTTCTTACCTCGTCAGTCGTTCTTCGATGTCCCTATCGGCTAATGCTGCAATATCATTGGCAGTGGATTGATGACTGGATGTTGGTGAAGCGCTACGCCTTGAGTTTCTTCATTGGTCACTCGCAATGCCAAACTAAAAGAAAATGGCACCGACCTTTACCCTTAAAGTTCTATAATGCATGAAATGCATTATAGAAAATTGGTGATGGAATTTGTGGGTTGCATGACATATAGTTTCTCGCTTAAAGGCCGACGACCAGAGTCGAGATTCTGCAAGGCAAAAGATCCTCGTCACCATGGAGGAGGAGGAAACAGGCAGCGGTGGACAGGGTACAAGAGTGGAGAGGAGGACGCGAGGGATGCGTGGAAAGCGCGAGCTGGTCGTCAATCTTTAACTTAGCGGAGAAACTGAATTGGTGTCTCGGTTGCATGACACGAATTTACCCGCTAAATTTAGCGGGTAACTGAGTTTGCGTATAGGTCATGTGACGTCAGTTTCCCGCTGAATTTAGCGGAGAAACTAAATTGACGTTCTAGCCACGAGACGTGAATTTTCCCGCCTAATTTAGCGAGGAAACTGAGTTGACGTATAGGTTATGTTTTGTAAATTTCCCCAAGGCGTATAGGTAACGTGACGTCTCGTGACGTCACGTGACGCCACTTTCTCCGCTAAACTTAGCGGCAAATGCACGGACGGACGGACGGACAAAATTTAGGGTTTGGGGATAGAGTTAAAAAGCATTTCACGCTATAAAACTTGAAGCACAAATTGTGCGTGTCTCTTTACAAGACTTCGGCTCATCTCTAGACTTCCTGGAGTGCCGCCGATTTCAAGGCTAACAATGCCAGTTGATTTTTTTATACACAAATTAGTTTTAATAATACAGAAAAACCCATCAGGATTTCGGTTCGACGTCGTAATAATCCCAAGGTATAATTATCACTCCTAGATTTTTTGGAAAACAAAGCGCAGAATGAAGTTTGCGAGGTGCATAATGAGCGCGTTATCGGCGCAACGATGATGTCACACCGAACGAGATGCCAATCATCCGAACTTGCTGATATTGGAAAATATGGCAAGAAGCAACGCTCACTATTAGTGTACACGACGTCCACATGCACAGACATCTTGCGCAGCTCTCGATCTTCCATTTAAACGTTATCTTTCGCCCCATTGGCGATTCTCTTTGCCTATGATTGCCCTGATTGGCTCTCTCGTCCTCTCCACAAGCGGGTCTACAGAATAATTCGAGGATACGCATACCTACTTCTATTCATTTGTCAAATTGTCCCGAATAAAAATGTTAATGCAGTTTGCATAAATTGAGAGGAAAAGCGAAAGCAATTGACGACACTGATGGAGCTGGCCCGCTTTTCCTAAATGTTATGGACTCCTTTGTTGATACTAAATCACGAGTTGACGTTTTTTCTTTCGAACTTTATATTGTATATATTAGCTGATTAGGTAGAAGATCGATGCAGAAGTTCAGGAGGCGTTATTTATTCAGCAGCAGCTCAGAAGGACCGTTGCAGGGTGTTCACTCGAAAGGTTTTCGCGGCAGTTTATTGTATCTTGTAATTCACATCGCCGATATCCTCCGTAAATAGTGGACCTCGTTGGTGATCAGGCTTCACCCCTCACAGTGAGTCTTCCCTTGGACTTTTTCTCGTCAATGGTTCAAACGCTGAGTTTAGATTAAAGAAGCCCCAAACAGTGCAGGGATGAAGAAAGCTTCCAGCAGAATTATCATTGTCACTTTGTGACACTATAAGGTGTATTATAGTATTTCAACTATTTCATGTCTCAACAGCATCAGCATGCGATTAAGCCATGTGTTTAAGTAAATCCACATGCATTTCTTTTGCTATGCTGACTGTAATCTTTAAAAAAATCCGCAATATAAATTCAAAATTTTTCTCCAGTTCTACTTAAAAACTTAGTCGTCAATAATACAAAGATTTATTGTTTACACGGGAATATTCGCATCAGTATCTGCCACACACTTCTTATCCACTTGCAACTTTTATTTCAAACGCTAGAGCTACGAAATACAGCAGCTTTTCGAAGCTGGTAGAATTCGGCGCAAACCAGTTAGTTCGTAATTTGGTAAACAGATAAGTATAAAATGTATATACTTTTTTTCAGTCTTGCATGTATATTTACTGCGCAACACTGTTAGCGGGAACAACTAACCGGCATTAGGTTTCTTTTCGAACTGAAATTCGGTCATCCCTACTACTAGTATGGTGAGAATGTTCATTTGACGCACTCACCTGAGTGGTCAAGTTTGGTGCTCGCCAACATTTTCTTGAGGTAAAACACGAAAAATCGCCGAAAAAGCAGCCCACATGGGAGGTTAAGTTTTGTTTTCGAGAGCAATCGGCAGTACGAAATTTGTAAAAACATAAAGCGCGGAGGAGATGTTCGGGGTAACAGGGTCTCTCTTGCTCTCTCTTTCTCCCCTCCCCTCTCTCTTCACATGCACGCTTTTCACGCTCTATGCCGTGCATTTTGCTGAGACAGCAGCGCTCTCTTGAGATAATGCTTGTAGTGCCTATTACTGCCTCTTCAATAAAATAAATAACGCGTAATAATGCCCTAGCATTCATGAATAATTTTACACTTCGTGCGTTGCATAAAAATACAGTTATTTTTTTAATAAGTACATGTTAAAAAGAAGACTTTTTAAGGGTAGATTTTGTTGTAACTATTGGTCCCAGACTAGGGGCTTAAATAGTCTGAGCACTTTATTTTGTTATCGCGTGTTTCACACGAGTAGTTGGGTCATTCTCCGATAGAAATGCAACAGACGAATGAAAATCATCCGAAGTAAAAATATGAGGCATAAGCGAACTGGGGAGCGAGAGGTCTTAGAGTCGGAAGTTGTTTTCTTTGCAGGAGACAACGAAAGACCGGCGTCTTGAAATAAGTCTTGAAGTCGCACCCAAGACACTCGCTTTGCTCCAATATAAAGAAAGACGCTACACAGTTCCTTCTTGGTGATAATGTAAATAATGGAAAGATGCAAAGGATCTGTACAATAATTAGGAAAATATACCCTAGATTAGGGGAACAGGGGGGCCAAAGGGCAAACACAAATCTCCAACACAAAGGTGTGTGTTTGTCCTTCGTTCCCCTTGCTCCCCTTCTTTAGGGTATAGTTTCGACAGTTCCCTTCTCATGTAGTTCACTAATGCTTTAAATCAGATGGTTAATGGCTCAATGGAAAATAAATATTTCACAAGGAGTATTTTTAATCGAGCTTGAGACAGCAGAGAACGAAAAGGTCTTTGTTTGGCCTGCTGTTCCTTGTTAGTCCGTGCATAAATACTCTAAGACAAATGATAATCTTTCAATATGCTTGAGAGTCATGTCCTACCAGTGTAAAACCTGAATTTCGAAGAAATTTTTCCAGAACGTTGTATAACGTTTACGAGACACCTAAAGCAGGGCCATCTCAAGTGACCATGAACCAAATGTTATTTAACCGAGTAGCAAATCAGTTGGTTATTTCTTCTTTGTGCGCTGCACTTGGCATAGGCTTGACGGTTAATTATGTAACTGCTTTGAGCCTGAAGGCCTTGAAGTACCAGTGTCACAAATAGATAACCTCTTGGCTTTTATAATAATCCTTATTAAGAAAACAAGCTAGTGAGCTGATAGCGAAATGTATATCTCCTTAATTGCAGAACCTTCTCCTCCTGCTGGCACAATCAAGCCAGGATGCGTTCTTTGATGGTGCAGCGGTCCGTCCCTTACGCCATTGCGTGTCGAGTATTCGGCTGCTTTTTCATCCACAACTTCACAGGAAAGTCGCTGGATCAGGCAAAAGTGTCATTGAAGAGTCTCTACACACTTTACTCGCTCACGTGTTTTGTCGCCTACCTCGTCGCCGAAGTAGCATATGTGATTCGCTACGTCGATGAACTCGGACAAATCTCTCGCAGCTTCTCCAGATCACTGCTGTTTTTGTGCACGTAGTAATAACAGCCAGGATGGCTGCAAACGTCACAGCCATGTTAACGGGACCAGAAAAGCTGCTTGCGTTTTTCCGGCAATCAGAATCTTTCGAAAAGACCATCGACTTTACAACTCGAGAGCGAAGTCTGCAGACGTCAACCTTTCAGAGATGGGCGGCAATCCGCGCTTTTCTGTCGTTTTCTGGAATGGCCTTGTGCTACGCCGCAGGAGTAAACTTCTTAATGGGCCAGCTTGAGGAGTCTCTTGGGTCTCGTTGGGTCCTTCCGATCAGGATTGTCGGTTTCTTCGTGATAGCCGCTGTTACCCTATACGATTCTATTCTATACCTGTTTCTGAGGAGCTCTACTAAGGTTTTAAGAGAATACATCCACACACTGTTGAAAGCGTTCAAAAAATGCAAAAGGTCCCGTAGTATTCGCTCGTGGTCCGGAGTGTCATGTCACATTGAGTTCATACGGAGCAATATGAGTGAAGTAAAGAAACTCAAGGAGGCATTGAACGACATCTGGACGTGGCCCCTTATGGTGGCGTCCGCTAGCCTTGTCATTATGGACAGTTTTGTTCTCAGCGCGGTCATCCAAGACGGTCTCAAGAAGGAACTTTGGTGGGCCACCACGTATCTCTCTATACGACGCTGAGCTTCATTGATCTGGCTTACGTCAGCCAAGCCTTAGTGAATGAGGTAAGTCATCAAGGTAACGAAATATGTACGTAAGTAAAGAAAGTTGTGCTTCCCTTCCTGGCTGGCACTGAAAGAGTAACGAGGAAGCCAAAACTTGTTGCCGACATTGCGCTAATGTAAAGTACTTATTGTTGAGTAAACCACAGAGGCAAAGACGTTTTTGCATAAGAGATTACTTGTGTTTTTTTATTTCTTACTTTTTACATTTACATGCTTTTTTAACTTTTTGGTTGGCAGGCACGTAAACTGAAGGATGCCATACTAGTAGTTCCTACGTACGACGCAACGGAGGACTTCTTACAGCAGGTAAAAATGCCCTGGCAACTCTAATCGCGGCGGCCCAACGAAACTACGAAGATTTTTAAGTTGTTTGGTTGTTTCGTTTTGGCAGTTGCGTTATCTGCACGAGACAATAGACCCCGACGGCATGTGCTTCGGCGGCGGTGGCTTCTTCGCACTCAAGAATTCTCTACTAGTGTCGGTAAGTATCGGCATGCGAAATAGCATCACTCGTGCGTGAAATCTCTAATGAGGTGATAAGGTTAATTCAAGACATAATGACAACAGTAGCATAAACTGAAAGATAAAATTAGTTGTATGAGAAGTTAGAAGGTGGCATGTAATGGGTTTTAAAGCAGTTTCTCGTTTTCTGATGTGAATGTGCAACCTAGTACCCGCACTGCAACTGCTGTATTGCGGCTTGAATCAGTTCCGCGTTCACCTTAAAAACTACTGCTATAAATAGAAAAAACTGCAGAACTAACAAAAAATATTCTCTTTCGCTTGTGATTCTGCCGATTTGGTCTTTTATCTCACCATAGGCTTGCTTCTCCAGCTTGCTTTTCGGTATTGAAAATACATTAACCCTTTAGATAATTACTATATTGTCACGAATGACATTTAATAAAGTAACGAATGACTGATGGAAATTAAACATTTAAAGGGAATAAATTGTGCCCAAAACAAAATGAAACAGAAGATAACAACAGAGTGTCGCGGGCGTCGAAGTCGGCCGTAGCAGCAGGTTCAAACACTGGTGCAAGACTGAACCCGGACCGCCTCGTGGGGCACCTTTGTATCCGCGTTGGTTTCTGGAACATTTGGCGTAAAACGGTCAGTGCGTAGAATATTCGCACATAATTTGAGACGGCAAGATTCGCGAATATACGAGAACGTTATATTCAAAGAATAAATAAACGAAGCGTCGGCTCCCATGATTCGCACCTGGGACCTCCGAGTGAGAGCCGAGCTTGGCAACCGTTCGGCCACGCACGCTGCTTTTTTTTTTTTATTGCTTCGGCCACACTCGCGCTCGCTTCGCAACGAGCATGGCGTTACTCCCCCTTTTTAAAAGAGCACTGTCTCTATGCAACGTGCCAGGAAACAAAAGAGCAAAACAAGCAAAAATAGTGGCAAACTACAAAGTCTTGTAAAATACAGTCCCATCGAGCTTAGTACAAAAACGCAGTTCACCGTCCTATCAAGTGTTTTACGGCTTAAGACGCACGACGCGTATGACTTCCAGGTCGCGGTGAGCGGCATGATGATGTTCTTCTTCCGTCGGGAATCAGCTCGCAGAGCAGATCTCTGAGTCGAAGTTGCCTTGTAGTGTCCGAATTAAGGGGTGTCCAAACAGGATACTACAACACCTCACGACTCCTGCAGATCGTTGCTGCGCTGCGCTTCCGGCCGTCGGAGGAAACTTCCCTCCCGTCAAAGCTGCCGGGGGAAGCGTCCCCCGCTAAGTCTCCCCTCGCTTCCTCCACGGCGGCCTTGCTCTGCTCATCACGTGGGTCCGGAGAGCCACTCACACGCTCTCTTGGCTGTCGGTCAATCGCTCAAGGCCTCCGCCGCTTTTGAAGTCCCGAAAATGGGAAAGGGAAGACTCGAGTGTGAGGGAGCAAGCCAGGCGAGCCCGCGTCGTGTCCAAGGTCGTGTCATCGTCCAGCAGTTCTGTGGATTGGATCGGATTCCCGCGGCTCTTGTTCCTAACGTACCTCGTATAGACAAGCAAACGTGGTTGGTTTGAAATTTAATGAAATAAATGCTATATTCTTAAGTTCTTAGTGTTTCTACATACAACTAAAGTCTCCCTTTTGCGCACTGCACTTTATTAATTTTTTTCGAGCTACGAGCGTGGATTTTGACGAAAAAAAGCTGAGCCGAGGCGGCCGAAACGCGCGCTTCGACGAAGGAATCTCCCAAATCCATCCGAAGCCGGACCTCTTTGGCCTTCCTGCCGAGGTGACGGCGGTAGCAAGGTCGGCGACTTCGTGGACCGCGGGAGATAGACAGGCATCAGGCATACCATTGGCAGGTGGCGTGTGACGTCAAGTCTGACGAGCACCGACGTCAACGACAAGTGGAGGAGGCGAGGAGGCAAGTCGTGAATTTGTTTCGGCCGGTGTCCAAACAGACATTCGACCGACGACTGCCGGACGGTTCAATTTTGACGACTTTTGCAGGAGTCGTGTGGTTTGTAGTAGCCTGTTTGGACAGGCCTTTACCGTTTCAGAAGTTTCCCACTGAGACCACGGCGACGAACTGGTGTCCACACCCACACCCTGTCTCCGCGCTGAAAGTGAACGTCACGACGGCGAACGTTGTAGTGACCATCGTCGACACGTTGTTTGGATTGATCATTGAATACAAAGTTTGGCGAGCCGGAGGACTTCTTCTGCCCCTTGAGCAACCACCTGAGAGTCGTCGCTTCTGTCGGCAGCTTTTCTTGGGGCAACATCGCGTACAGCATCGTCGTTACTTTGCGACCATCAACAAGTTTAAAAGGCGTGACCCCGGTGGTCTTTTGCAGAACCCGGTTGTAGGCCAACGCGACGTAGAGCACCAGTTTGCACCATATCTTGTGCTTTACGTGGACGTCCATGAAGATGATGTCGGCGACGGTCTTGTTCAGACGTTCTGTTAGGTCATTTCTCTGCGGATGGTGCGCGGTGGTTCGACGATGGCTAGTGCTACTGAGGCGAAGGGTCTCTTGCGCCAGCTGCGCCATAAACAACGACCCGCGATGTGTAATTAAAACCCCGAGAACGCCATGCCCAATGACGAAGGACTCGATGAAACAACTGGCGACTTCAACCACAGTTCCCGACGGAAGTGCTTTGGTTTCGACGTATCTTGTAAATTAATTCGTGGCCATGATTATCGACCGGCTCCCATACGTCAATCATGGGAACAGTTCAATCAAGTCCGTTCCGATCTGTTGAAACGGGGAGGTTGGCGGCATAATCGGCTGAAAGAACTCCTGACGGCTTCTTATACTGTTGGTATTCGCGGCACGATCGAGTGTAGAGATGAACAGTTTTCGGAAGTTTGGGCCAGTAGTATTTTTTCCGAAATCTGGTAAGTTTCCTGCTGTACCCGAGGTGCCCCGCCATCTGGTTGTCATAGCAGCCTCAGAAGATTTTTCTCAAAAGCTGGAAAAGAAAACCAACAGCCACGTTGTGTTGTTATCGCCGAAGTTCTCCTCATACCGCACACTTGTCCAATGGCGAAGGTAGGCAGGATTTGCAAAAAGCACGAGGAACCGTACTTTCTTGTCGCTCTAGGTGCTCGATGAGCGCTTTTAGTTAAGGGTCGTCTCGTTGGAGTGCTGCCATGTCGCTGACACCCAGAGCACCGAGTAAACACTCATCATCGTCGTTTTTGGTTCAGGCAGGACCGACCTAGAAGGTGACCCTTGACAGGTAGTCAGCGTCACTGTGCTTCCGGCAGGACGTGTACACCACGGTCACGTTGAACTCCTGCAGTCATCGGCTTCCCCGGAGAGGCGTACTGAAAGGTCCTTCAGATTAGCGAGCCAGCAGAGCGAGTCGTGGTCCGTGACTACGCGAAAAGGACTTCTATACGAATACGTACGGAACTCTGTTATTGCCCAGATGACAGCAAGGCACTCCTTTTCAGTCGTTGAGCAGTTTCTTTCCGCGTTAGACAGCGTCCGACTTGCGTAGGCAATGACTCACTCTGCGCCCATGCCTTTGGACTAGTACCGCGCCAAGTCCGGTGTTACTGGCGTCCATGTGGATCTCTGTTTCCGCGAATTGGTCAAAATTGCCAAGAATCGGTGGCGTCTGGGGCTTTCGTTTGAGCGCATCGAATGACCACTGGTGTCTTCCACTCAAATTTTACGGCGTCCTTGGTGAGGTGAGTGAGCGGTGCGGACAGCTTGGCGAAGTCCCCAACAAACCGCCTGTAGTAGGCAAAGAGTTTGAGAAATTTTCTGAGAGCTTTCTTGTCAGACGTTGGCGTAAATCCGAAGACGGCGCCCGTCTTATCGGGGTCAAGGCGAACAGATATGTTTCTCACGACGTGGTCAAAGAAATTCAGTTCACCATATGCGAACTGAAACTTCGTAGGCTTGAGGGACAGGCGGACGGTCTTGACTGATCGAAGCACGGCTCAAAGTCTTCTCAGATGTTCGTCGAAATCCCGTGAAAATACTACGAAATCATCGAGGTACACGAAGCAGTCCTGCCATTTCAGACCGGCCAGAACAGTGTCTATGACACGCTGGAAGGGGGCTTGTCCTGAACAGAGTCCTAATTAACGGCATTACTCTAAAATCGTATAGTCCGTTGGGCGCGATGAAGGCAGATTTCTCGCGTTGGCGTTCATCGACTTCAATCTGCCAGTAGCCACTCTTCAGGTCAGTCGACCAAAAATATCACAAGTGACACAGCCGGTCTAACGTACCGTCGATGCGGGGGAGCGGATAGACGTCCTTCTTACTCACAACCATCAGTCGACTGTAGTCCTCGAAGATCCTTAGGGTTTCGTCCTTCTTCTTTACAAGGACGACTGGGGACGGCCACGGTCTTCTTGAGGGTTGAGTAATGACGTCGTCATGCATTTCTTTGACTTAATCTTGAATCACCTCCCTTTCCTTCGAGGAGACCATACGGCGACTGGTGGGTAAGGTGCGCGTCGTCGTCAGTAGCGATGCGGTGTTTCGCTAGCGCTGTTTGTCGCACCCTTGTTGTTGCGGCGACACACTCGCCGAATTCGCTCAGAAGGTCAAGCAGCCGTCCTCATACAGTAGCTGGAAGATTTGGGTCGATGTGAAGTTCTGAGGGCGGCGTTCTCTCTTGATGCGATGAAGTTTGCTCTTCCGAAACAGCAATTGCGGCTGAGTTTTGGAGTTCGTTAATGAGGACCACGGCGATACCTTTTGTAAGGCGTATCGGCTCTTGTCTTAAGTTTATAACCAGGACCATCGCTGCCTGTCTTGAAGGTCTGTTACTCCACGCACGACACCGATTCCTCTTTCAAGACGCAACTGGACGCTTTCTTCGAGCAGAACTTCGCAACAGGAAGCTTCATCGCTTCCGACGGGTACGAAAACACTCGACCGCGGTGATAAGTTCACGTGGTTTGCGAAGACTCGGACCGTGGCTGACGTCGCTTTGGGTTACTCCGGTGGTGGGACAGGTTTTAGTAGCGTCAGCCGGTTTGCTCCGAGAAAGATTACGGCACTGTACTCGCATAGAAAGTTTATTCCGTGCATAATGTCGCTCGCAGAGTATTGCAGACTGACTAACTCCACGGGGCAGCTGTCTCACCATTGGATCTCAACTCGTGCATTTCACATTCCAGTCGGCTTTATTAGGTGGTCTCCACCGGTTCCTATTTGCTGGACATCCGGGACATCCCACGGCGTCATCACTTTCCGAAGACGGCGTGAAAGCCTCCCACTCAGGACCAATCTACTCCGGTGTCTACGAGTGCCGACACGTCATGGCCGTCGATGGTCACGTTGAGGCTGTTGCGCACCATTGCCGAAGCGTCGCTCAGATTCATGGGTTTAATCTAGTGGCAAGTCTCCAGCGTTTTTAGAGGTTCTTTACGTCGTTGGCCTACAACAACTCTACCTTCAGGGGCTTGCCGCATTAAGTTTCCCCGGCGCGGCAAGGGCGACAGGCTTTTAAGGCGTGAGCGACGAAGGGGCGCTGCCGGACGTCGTGGCGATGGTGAGCGGGATCCTCGGGGAAAAAACCGCGCTGAAGACGGCGGACGACGCAGGAGGATGCTCGCCGTAACGAGGGCGGTGATCGTTCAGGTGAAACACGCGCAACCCGAGTTGCCGGTAGGGGCATCGCCGGCAGATGTGATCGGCTTCCCCAGAGTGAGAAGATTGGGTGGTGTCAGCCGTTCTCCACATGTCCGTCTTCCTGGGTGCAGGTCGCGTTGGGCGGGCGTACTGAGGGCGTTCGGGTTGGCGTCGGCAGTACTGCAGCGATGGAGGATCACGTCGGGGTGGCGTTTAGTAGTGTTGGTCGACGGGAGGCTGCGGACGACGAGCCACGGTGGCGTATGTCAGGGCCAGTGCTTCCTGTGCGTCGTCGACATGGGCTTCTGGCTGGAGTGCCCGTTGGAGCTCTTTGCGGACAGTATCGACAACGGAGAAGGATGCTGGACCACCAGAGGCAGCCAGCAGCTTTCGGAGGTCCTCTCTGATGACTTCTTCGATGAAGTCGCGAAGGTTGTCGCCTCCAACGCTGAGCTCGGCGTGCGGCGTTGTGTGGGTTAAAGCGTCGCCGTGCCGGTGGCAGTGGCGGGCTGGGGCCGCCAGTGCTCGCTCAATGTTGCTTGCCTAGGTGACAAAACCCTCTACCGTCGTCGCGGTGTTATACGGACAAAACCTGCGAAGACGTCATCCCTTACGCCGCGGATGTGGACTTGTAGCTTCTTTTGTTCTGTGTCCTTAGGGTCGTCGCGGGAACTCAGGCACAAGACACATTCCTCGAAGCTAGTGACGGTCTCACTCGTGCCTTGGGTTCTCAACCGAAGCAGGTCTTTGGCTCTCTCTCCTCGAGATTGACTTGAAAACGTCCGTCAGGGACCCTCTTTGAGGAGTTCCCAGGAGGTGATCGTTGTTTTCTTGTTTTCGCACCAGTGTCGCACTTTTCCCTGGCGGGACAAATACACGTTCCGCTGGCACTGGTCCGCCGTCCATTTATTATGACGATCCACTCGTTCATACTGCTGGAACCAGTCGTCAACGTCTTCGCAAATATCACCGCGGAATGAAGAAGCTGTCCGAGGGGCAACGCGCAGGTTGCCCCTCGGAGGCGGCGATATTTGGGGCGGCGGCAGGGGTCTGCGACGACTGGTTGCTCATCTTTGGCTTCGCCGACTGGTGCATTTTCTCCGGCAGTAGACCGAATTCCGTTGTTAAACCTTGAACACGGCGGTTTCCTCGGGCCTCGGTCATTTTCACGGATGTTCTTCTTGAGGCGGGGACTGGGCTTGCACGGCGAGGCCTCGGAAGGCTACGCGTCATGGTCTGCGGTACTCCGTGCCTCCACAAAAATTTCACGAATGACAATTGCTGAAGCGGCGAATGACTGAAGCAGACTAAACGTTTAAATTGGCGAACTTGTACCCAAAATAAAAAAAAATAAAGAAAGCATAAGATTACAACAAAGCGCCGCGGGTGTCAAGGTCGCGGCGGAGCAACAGGTTCGAGTGCTGGGGCAAAACTGAAGCCGCACCGCCTTGCGGAGCACCTTTTCTACCCGCGTGGGTTTCCGGAAGATTCGGCGTAAAACGTTCGGCGCCTAGAGTATTCACCTCGATAAGACGACAAGGTTCGCAAATTTATAAAAACGCTAAATTGAAAGAATAAATAAAAGAAGCGTCCGCTCCAAGGAATGGCATCTGGGGCCTCCGCGCGAAAGCCAGGCACTGTAACCATTCGGCCACGCAGGCGATCGCTCGGCGAAGCGCGTGGCAGTACGTCGACAGCTTGAGACACGCCGGGTCTATTAGTGAAAAGACGGTGAGAGTGCAGGCGAGCTGGTGGTAGCTAATCATGTTGTCATGTTGGTGGTAGCTAATCACGTTCTCTGTGTCTGTTCCTTCTACTGAAAGTTCTTCCAATTTCATCCACCGCAGTCTCAGGTGTAATACAACATGACACGCCGGGTGTTGTTTATTACGTACGCGCTTGTTGGTCAATGTGATTATATATTCTATGTACTTAGGTACACGTGTGAACAAGTTGTTGCATGGTCACTCTGTATTACGCAGCCACTGAACCCACTATCAATTTGGTGCTGGGCCTCGTCAAGCTGCACTTGTTGGAACTTCTTGCCGCAGTCATGGTCTTTCTTGATAAAAAATAAAGAAAGAAAACATGGATTGATTAATAATATACCTTATCCAGAGCGATATATGGGGATAGTTTGGCCAGTCTATGATCAGGCCACCGTAACGCCCCCCTCCCGAGTGAGCCAATCAATCCGCGGCGCACACCGCGAGGCTTGAGAGCATGCACGTAAACCCTCGGCTGCTGCCAGCTGAGCGGGGAGGGCCGCCATTTTCATTCATTCGCCCGGCAAGGGATCGATGTCCAAATTTTTGGTTCTTTCCTTTTATTTGGGAGGCTCTGACAAGAAAATGATATACTGTTATTCCTCGGTGGGTCAACAAGCTAACGAATAAAGTTTCTCCGTGTTTGACCGCAAACGTTTTTTAGGCGAAAAAGAAGTCGACCCGTAGCAGACGACGCGTAGCTTCAACAGTGCTCTCTACGGAAAGCGTGTTGCGTAAAAAGGCGGTTTCTCCTCTTTGCTGCCTCCTTCCTCTGTCGCTTCTTCGGCGCTCTCCTCCCTTTCGTTTACTTTCTCCTCTCCGGCGCCTTCGTCGCCACACCCACTGGCCAAACTCTCCCAATACGGCTCTGACCTTATCTAGATTCGCCCGCCATCTGTCGGACGTTGCGCGGCCAACCTTGTTCCGCCGCCTCAAACGTGGCAACCCGGATATGAGCTTACGTACAGAGCGCTGCAAGGTGATGCCGTACTACCGCTGTGTATCGCTCTACTACCAACACAGAAATAAGGGATCAACTAAGTAAATATATAAAATCGCGTTGTTTTTCTTTTCAGTCTGAAGTTTTTCCAGCGAATCTTGGATAATCGTAGCGTTTTACAGGAACTATCGCTGTGGCAAAATAACAATAATAATAATAACAATAATAATAATAATATTTATTCTGATTCAGGAGAACCGCGGCGCCGCAGAAAGGCAGCTGGCCCATAGCATGAAGGCCAGCGGCGCCGCTTCTAATGACGACGGGAAGAGATTGTGTACAGATGACAGAGAGGTGCTGACGATATTGAAATCGTGCTTGTGAGCGAGGGTGGCGGGATAATGTTACGGGTGATGTGGGTCCAATGTTGTTGAGTAAGTTGCTCGCTGGCACTGTTATTTTTCAGCCGGTCTCAAATTCGGCCTTAGACCAGCTGAGCCCGCGCCGCCTTATTCTACAGCGGGATCTCTCAAAGTCTGTTGAGATATGGAGCTCCCCATTACCGTATGTATGGCCGCTTGAGGCTAGCCTCACACAGTTGTGTTGGTTGTGTACACAGCAACCAAGGACACCAGGACGACAAAAACAATAAAGACACTGGAACAACTAGGGTTCACGATTGTTTCCCGTGGTTAGTTCTCGCATTGCTTGTCACGTTTTGGGCAGCAAACAGACTTTCCGGTGACTGTCTTGTTTGTGTCGTTTTGATCATCCCGAACGGAGTGTAACCAACACAACCGTCTCAACCAAGCGTGCTAATATAGTTAATTTCAAAATACCCAACGAAACCTCCACATCCAAAAAAAAAAAAAACAGAATTGTCGTAAGAATTAGCGCGCAGAACGCCATGCAGGCCGAGCAGGTGACGGTGGGCAAGATTCAAAGATGGCGCGGAGGCTCGATAGTGTGCGGGGCCGCCGACAGAGGGCGCTAATAATCGATAAGGTCTACCTACGGAGCCAGAGTTGCGCTTTTGATTCCACGTGCCGCGTGCCGCCCTCGCCGCGATTCGCCGAGATCCGATCGCGTGAGGAGCCGGATCAAGTGTCGTGCAGCAAAGTAGACGTTGCACGCGCCCCGACAGTACGTTCCCCTGCTTTTGAGCGCGCCACGCGCCTCGAACGCGCAGCGCCGCTATTCGCTGAATTCAGTCACGTGAGGAGCTGAATCCACATGCCATGCATGAACGCGCAACTCTGGCTCCCGTAGGGAGCCTATACAGGAACTCTAATAAGGTCTATTGGCTGAGGGGCGGTAATGAGATTCGCAACACTCGGCATCTTTTAGCCATCCCTGACCCTAAAGTCAATGACGGCTTAAAAAACGCGGGGCGCGGCTAATGCGGAGAGCAAGTCGTCTGCTTATTGCTCAGGGCTTGCGATGACGTCAGAACGACGCCGAACTTTGATTGGCTCTGATCGATGGATAGTGGTAGACCTCAAGTCAGCTTGCTCTGAGGGCTACCCACTGTTCTTCAATCGGAGCCAATCGGAGCTCGGCATCTTTCTGACGTCACCGCAACTCCAGCGCAAAAAGCAGACGACTTGCTCTTTGCATTCTCTTCGCGATTCTAGCCCCATGATTCGTTCTTTGGCATTCTTATCAGTTATTGTCGCATTCTGATTGGCTCTAGAGCGATAATGAGATGCCTAGAAGTCGCCACACCCTGCACTAAAGAGTTATCTGTTGAATTAGCGGAGCGGTCATCCTCAGCTTATGGGCGGCTTGCAAAATGTTGACAACTCTGTCTGTTTTCCTTTTTTTAAAGGGGAGGGGGAGAACGGCAAAAGTGAAAAGTTATTTTTTTCTTTTTCAGATGACTGGATCAATAATAATATACACCGTGATCCTGGTGCAAACAAGTCACACGGTCGATCTCAAGATGGACGGAACCTAGAGGGCCGTAACATTTCTTCTCTCGCCTGGCGATCCAAAGGCCCATGTTAGTTTTCGCTGGTTGTATCCTAAAGTCACTGGACTTTGGTTGCGTGTTGCCGAAGAAGCCCTGCCATGAACGTAACTCGATGACTGCAAGCGCGAGAATTATCTCCGTTGCTAAGCGAACATTTGTAACCTGTGACCAACCAAATAAAACTCAAGATGAGAGTCGCCGCAGGCGTACTACGAAATTGAAAAGGAATGCGCCCCCTGTGACAAGCCAATCGCACTGATGAAACGAACTAACTCTTGAAAAAACTGTTGTAGTATAATACTGATGTTTAAATACTATAAACAAGTATTTAAAGACAAAATTACTCATGAGATGAATTTTTTTCTTACGATGATTTTAAGTTATTTAAGAAGGCGCTGGGAAAATCTCTGTCTAATTTGTGTACAACGGCAATATTACGCAGTAAAATAGGTTTTCTAAAACAAAATGACTTTAGATGTAAATGGAAGCTAAGGAAGGGTAGGATTGGTGCATAACCTTGTCCAAATTAGGGCATTGTTCAACACCTTACTGAACTCAACACATCAAGAGAACATCTGTTTTGAGAAAAGCAGACTCGTCACTTTCAAAGTGAAAGACCCGAATCAAAACATTATGATAATGAGGATAATGAAAGTGAAGTGAAATTGACCCATTAAAGCAATAAGCGCGATTTTGTTAGAGACAAAGCGCCTGCCTGGACGAAAGAAAAGATTTTTACACTGCAAATAACAAAAATGACATCTTGTAAACCCTGAGATGGGGAACGATGAAAAAACGGACGAACACAACAAAATCTCAACATCTTGACATCTTGTAATGGCATCTTGTAAACCCATCTCAGGGTTTACAAGATGTCGATTAATTACCAGCTCGCCTGCACTCTATCACTGCTAACAAAAATGGAGGAATAACTATGTTCGATGTCCACCAACGAGAAACATTGGGAACACGAAACGTTGAAGGTTTGGCGTATGGTGGTACTAGGCAGCTCTGAAGGAAGCTTCGCCTTTATTGAGGATCAGTCATCCCCAAACAAACGTTATGACTACTCTTGTTTCGGTTATATCCGCGCCCGAAGCAATCGATTACGACTCTGGCATGGAGACTACGATTTGAATACATCAATGCAAGCACAAACATTTAGCGCCTGTAGTGACTGCTAATAGCTCCAGATCGAATCTGGCAGAAGAAACGTCCAGAGATTGATAGAGTTTGCCCGGGGTTCGAAAATATTAACGTAGCATTCCCAAGGGTACGAAATAACGAAAGGTCTTCGTTGCTTGTGTCAGTCAGTTACTTCCGTAGCTCTTGTGAAAGACAAACGCGTGCGGGCACATTCTGTTGTTTACTCTGTCATCACGTCAGCGGCACGCAGGTGAGTCTTTTTGCCCTCCTCGTAAAATAGCATTAGAGGAGACATTCTTGAATGAGGACCTTAAGTGGATTTTAGATCCTTATTTAATGGCTCAAGTAGAAAATATATGCACCCTAAGTATAAGAGCAAAAAATTGCAGTAATGCGTACACTGTAAAAAAAATAGCTGTGTGAAAGAAAAACAAAAAAGCGTGGGCAGCTCTTTTTCCACGAATTATCTGTTTTCTTCTGTTTCTTTGTTTCCGTAACATTCGGTAAAACGTTATAATTTTGGTTCCTGTACTTTTTGTAAAATGACTGAATTTCTGTTACCCAGCCTTGTAGAAAAACAGTGTCTGTTCTTACAAAATAAGAGTTTTTGTAAACAAAAAATAGCGGGTTTCTGTTTTGGATGTTTGTGAAAAACAGTCTGTTGTTCCCAGGTTGAGAAAAATGTTTTACATTGAACTGCGCCGCTGGAATTTACCTCGTTATTCAAGCTGTGAATACTCAGAAAAGCGGGAATATACAATAACCTCCCACATAAAACAGAACACACAAATAACAGCAACACAACAGCCAAACCACTCACGCAGCCTCTACGCACACCTCGTTCACTTGGCCGGTGACTGCGAGATTTGTGGCATAAACACATAGAAGGTGGCAAAACCCTACTCCTACTTAACATTTCTCCGAAATTTTCAGAGAATAGTTTATATCTCTTAATCCAGCGCCTTCAGAAGAGCAACGGTAGATTAATTAACTGAAATCTAAAATTTAACTTGTAATATTATTTGATGAATTGTGGTAAAAACACGGTGTTGACGCTGATTTCTATTAGAGGCTATAAGAATTATAGATTTTAGTCAACTGTTCAATTAGCGCGACGATAATTTTGCCATCAGGTGCTGGAGAGGATCAGAATCAAGGACGATCGCCTGGGCACGTACCTGTGTAGACAAAAGGAGGCCGGGAAATTCTTGCATTGAAAATTCACGCTACGGTATTTGTCAGGTCCAGAGAGTGATGGTGTGGGGGAGGAGTGAAAGAAAATGCGGGCGTAGATAGTGGACGACTCTATTTGTGCATGTCTATACTCTGTTTCATACTTAGCGTGCAACGCTGTCAACGCTACTGGCGCGAGCGTGGGGCTTGATCTCGTTGATCATTTGCACGCGTTCTCACGCAAACAAAACCATGGATGAAGCCACGCGCTCTCGCCAGTAGCTTTGACAGCGTTGCACGCTAAGTATGAAACAGAGTAGAGGTCAGACTCTATTAGGAAGGAGAGGTAAGCCGGCCGAGACCGTCTTCTCTGTTCCTTCCCCACTGGACGAAACCAGGCGTCGAGTGTGGGAGGCGCGTCCTGCGGTTCGGGCGCGTCGAGGGCCGCAGATGATTCTTCTGAGAAAGTCGCGCATTCCCACAGGTGGTGTCTTTTGTCGGCTGCCCCGTTTGCCTGGCAGTTCATGCTCCCTCCTAACTTGCGCCGTTTCTTTCTTTTATTGTAATACGCGTTGTCATTTGTGTGTGTGTGAACAGTATAGCAGAAACTGTGCGACATTTGAGACAGATGAACAAGAGGTCAACCAAGACGGCTGCTGGCGCCTAAGTGAATTCCATTACTCCGAAGTCCTTTATATATCAGCTTCCACGCTCGCCCTGTGTACCCTCTTTAGTTCTTGTGTCTCGTGAGGGGCGCAGGGATTGCCAAAATGCAGGCCCACCAGCTCCTGCATTCACCAAACATTTTAACCAAATGCAGTAATTTTGTCACGGGGACTTTTAGCAAGTTACCGTGTTCCGTGCACTGGGACTGCCGTAGCCTTTGAATTATGCATGCCTTTAAGCGCGAGTGCCGGCGGTCACGGTATCAGCAGGGCGCGCGCTCAAATACTCCGGGAGCGCGGTACGTGTCAACACGGTAACGGTTTGCTAAAAGCCCCTATTGACAAGCCATATTTTGAGGGCAGCCAGGTTGTGGTTCAGCGCGCCCATTAAGTGAGCACTCCATGTGTCAGATGCGTGAAATAAGTTAAAGCAGTTCGTTCGTGAAAGGAAGAATTGTGGAGCTTGATTGACGCCAGTTATCAGAACCATAAATATGTCCACGCGAAAACCCGAGAGCGCATGGCTCCTGCAAGTTAGTGCGTATCAAATAATGTGTAATAAAAATGCATATTAAAAAAATAACTGCTCAAGTTAGGAGGGAGCGTGACGCTGCGGTCATGCTCCATGGACGCGCGCACAAGCAGCTTGATCCTGCAGTGAGCGGCGAGCTTCCTCGCGTGGCTTCGGTCTAGCCAACGAAAGTGACTGTGACGTAGAGTGCCTCGATGTTGCTGGGCTTTGAGGCACTGTACTATGATGGAACTTCGAGCGCACCACTAGCGCAGCGTCGAAGCTTGGGTTGTGCTGGGCGGGGGTCAGACACATCGGAGTGGGTCCAACACCTCATAGATAAGAAAAGCTAAGTGCTGAATTTCTCTGCGTCACTAAAGAGGGCCACTGTTGGCAAAAAATTGGACACGACATACGGCGTTAGCGCTCAGGTGGAACTCGGGCTCTCAGTGATTGGACTCGTGCTCGGGCCGAACGATGGCGCTGCACTCCGTGTCCAATCGGTGGCGTGCGCGCAATGGCCTCCTTTAGTGACGCAAAAAATCAGCAATTTTTTTTCTCATCTCGGAGGTGTTGGGAGGGACGCACAACCTGGCACCGCCCTGCTCACCAACCCGCAGGTTTATCAGTTTACAGAGGCCTCCAGGAGGCCCAGCATGTGTCGACGGCCACGCGCTCCACTGTTAGCATTTCATTCGAACCGATAGTACAGGGGTGGCCAAGCTGCGGCTCCAGAGCCGCATGCGGCTCTTCGCGTGTTAAGTGCGGCTCGCGGCTCCCTCCCTATCCCCCCCCCCTCCCGCTTTCCCACCACCGTCCCGGTCACACGAGCACTTGCCTGAAAAAGAGAAACGGAACGCGTTTTAAATCGAAAGACAGGTTGTGGGTGGCTAGTGCTGTGCTACTGCTACGCTTACAGACAGTTGGACTGCTTTTGACTAGGACAGATTAAATGCGGTTCGAATTTCGTTTATTGCCCTTTCTCCTTCCCCCCCTCACCCCGCGGCTTTTGGAAGTTTCGGTGATTTTGTTTGCGGCTGCTACTAGGCCGGGTCAGCCTGGCCACCCCTTCGATAGTACTACACCCTCATAATGCGAACAAACGTTCCTTCATAAAATCATTTATTGTAGCGTGAGCTACACTGGCCGACTTCGAGCAGTTTCGCGTGGCTCTCATAATGAGCCGTGCTCATTATGCGGAGCGCGCGGCTCCGTGCACCATGCTCATTGTGCAACAAGCGCGGCGGCAGCGGCGCCGCCGCCTCACGCTTTGTTGCTGCGCGCTCCGATGCCGCGCGCTCTATTGCCGCGCGCGTTGCTGCCGCATTGCTGCGCGCTTCCGTTGCCGCGCGCTCCGTTGCCGCGCGCTCTGTTGCCGCGCGCTCCGTTGCCGCGCGCTCCGTTGCCGCGCGCTCCGTTGCCGCGCGCTCCGTTGCCGCGCGCTCCGTTGCCGCGCGCTCTATTGCCGCGCGCTCCGTTGCCGCGCGCTCCGTTGCCGCGCGCTCCGTTGCCGCGCGCTCTATTGGCGCGCGCTCCGTTGCCGCGCGCTCCGCTGCCGCGTGCTCCGCTGCCCCGCGCTCTATTGCCGCGCGCTCCGTTGCCGCGCGCTCCGTTGCCGCGCGTTCTATTGCCGCGCGCTCCGTTGCCGCGCTCGTTGCTGCGCGCTCTATTGCCGCGCGCTCCGTTGCCGCGCGCTCCGTTGCCGCGTGCTCCGTTGCCCCGCGCTCTATTGCCAGCGCGCTCCGTTGCGCGCGCTCTGTTGCCTCGCGTTGCTCCGATTGCCGCGCGCTCCGTTGCCGCGTTTCGTTGCTGCGCGCTTACTGCTGCGCGTCTGCCAGCTGCGCGCTCCGTTGCCGCGCGCTCTATTGCCGCGCGCCGTTGCGCTGCTGGCTACTGCCGCGCTCCGTTGCACGCGCTCCGTTCGCCGCGCGCTCTATTGCTCGCGCGCTCGCGTTGCCGCGCGCTCTATTGCCGCGCGCTCCGCTGCGCGTGCTCCATTGCCCCGCGCTCTATTGCTGCGCGCTGCGCTCGCGCTCGCTGCCGCGCGCTCCGCCACCGCGTGCTCCACTGCCGCCACGCTCTCCGCTGCCGCCACGCCCGCCTCGCCGGTCTGCGCATTCCAGAGGAGTTACGTCATAGCCGCGGCAGACGCACTGGCGCCGCCACGTGCATAGCTATGCGCCTCCGTTGCGCAACTTCAACCATCTTTTTCTGAATATTTTTTAAGACTCGCTTGTCGAGCTCCATCAAATTTGTTATTGTTTTACTTTGTATAATTTAGAAGCACAAAACATTACAAGAGAAAATTATTAGTGAGGTGATGCGGTGTTTCTGGGAATGAGGATACACAATCCTGTCTCTGTAATTACTGACCTCGCAATATGAATCTCCCGCTATGTTTTCGGGGATCAATTGGGTTAGTGCATGCAATTTTTGAATCGTTATTATGAACGATTGACATATTGAAGCGATTTAGGGGGGGGTCATAGAGCTGTCCATAGTAACGAGACTTAAGTGTATAGTACAGGAAAATATTTTAAGACCTATATTTTGTTTAGTTACCAGACATCTTATGTCTGTACAAAAAAGATAGATGAAATTTGTTTTTTTACGCTAAAGATAAACAAAGAGTATACGACTGTAATATTGTATCCTTAAGGACAACCATATGATCAAATATCTGTTTCTTAGCGTAGCATCAACATTACTAGAACAATTCAGTTGAAAAGCTCTCCTTCGCAACCCGGACCACTCGTGTC
Organism: Ixodes ricinus; assembly: GCA_037355805.1. NCBI lineage: Eukaryota > Metazoa > Arthropoda > Arachnida > Ixodida > Ixodidae > Ixodes > Ixodes ricinus. Next base: position 100,688 of record JAZHYW010040343.1, on the reverse strand, counting down.
CACCAATACCAAACTAGAAACGACTACAGCGCCACCCTTTAGCGGTGGTGGAGTTGCAAAACATCTATTGATACATCAAGCACTCGCATAATACTGGGTTTTGTTTTGCGACGGCTAACCTAGAAAGACGAGGCCAAGCCGGACTTCCTCAAGAATAAAAGTACCGTTTGTAGGAATATCTTCTTCCTGAGGAGATCTATGGCAGGTTCGACCCAATCCTCCAGGGTAGATGGCCGCGTGTTGAGTAGGAGTGAGTTGAGTGCCCTCCGCCTGGCGTGGGTAAGGTGATAGCAGATCCACATGAGGTGGTGGAGGTCTGCTGCGAGAGTTACAGTGCAGTAAAGGCATGTCTTGGGCTTGTCCAGTGTGGAAGTGGAAGGTTGGAGGGGCCCTGGGGTGCTTTTTGCATCTTTCCCACTTTTTGTTTCCCAGTCTTGCTCACCGAGATTCCCCACAGTCGTCTGATCTGTGGTGTGATGGCACTATTGGATCGGACTCTTCGCAGGATGACTAGCTTTTCCCTGGAGTAGCTTTTAGGTGTGGGGTGCTCTTCCTTGAAGAAGCTTGCCGCGAGCTTCTTACGTGTCTCCTCTGAGGGAGGCCTCGGGGTCGTAGAACTGGCCGGTGGTTCCGGGGGCTCCAGAGGTAGGAGGGAGCTCGAGGTTGCTGCGTGTTGACCAAAGAAGCTAACGCTCCCGCAGCTCCATGAGCTACCTCGTTACGTGGGATTCCCGAGTGTCCAGGGATCCAGTGTCAAGCTCTTTTAGTGTAGCGTGTGTCAACGAGATGTCGGGCGATAACGTTGATTCTTTGGTGGTGGGACTTGTGGGGTTGTAGATGCGACACCGTCTCAAAATATTCTGGCCGTCTGTGTGCATGTTGACAGTCTGAGCATGCGGGAAGTTCCAAGCGACGTGCTCCATAGAGTGCAGGACGTCCTGGGCCTCGGCTGTATAGGGTGTCTTGCAAGTCTTGGTTTCCCGGCCCCATGTGCCTGTCTTGGGAAGGAGCCAGGCAGTCGCGGAGGCTTGGCGGCGATATGAGGCGTCTGTGTATACCAAGAAAATATCGGGGGTCTTGGAGTGGATGACTTAGATATCTTTGGTTCGTTGAGTGAAGAGTTGGCGGCGCTCTTGGTGTTCTGGCCACATGTTCTTCGGTATGGGGATGCCGGAGACGATATTAGTGAGTTCCCAAGGAGGTAGAGGTTGTCAAAACTTGGCTAGGGGTGAGATACTTTCGCCAAGTCGGCGGAGGTTTGCAGAGCAATGTAGTGAAGTTTTTGTTGGGCCCTAGCCATGTCTTGTAGCGTGAAAAGGGGGAGCATATGTAAACAATTCTTCCAGCTTGGTACGTTTGAAGAGGCCTGCTACGCATCTTCGAGCGTCGTTCTGGAGCTTTTCGAGCGCTTCCCAATGGCCCTTTTCAAGCCCTTAGAAGTTGGCCCCGCAGATAACTTTGGACATGAGTACAGCCTGGCTCAGGGTCTTGACTACCCCTTCGCCAGCTCCCCCTGCCTTGTGGACAATCTGGCGAATGAGGGCTGTGCCCTGCTTTTAGGTTTTGGATATCTGAGTGATCCTCTCTTTCGTGCAGCCTCCCGAGTTGAAGATAATGCTCAGGATTTTATGGCTATCAGCTTTCTCGTTGGGGGCTGCTCCGAAAGCTAGGCTGAGGTTTGGGTTTCCGCGTCGGGCAAAGATCATATATTTGGTCTTGTCCGAGGAAGGTGTAAGTCTTGCCTTGAGTAAGGTTTTTATAATATCGAGTTTTTGCTGCAGGGTTTGTCTCCTCTTGTTGAGGGTGCTTTCTTGCGTCCAAATGGTGATGCCGTCGGTGTAAATGGTAAACTTGAGGGATGGGACTTTCTCGACCCTCCAGACAAGGAGATATTGAAGAAGGCTGGGGAGAATACCGCTCCCTGCGGTACCTCGATCTGGTTGTGCCGGGTTGGGTCTTTGATGTTTCCAAACCGGATGGAATATTTTCTTTGCTTTAGGAAGGCTTTGATGAAATTGAGGGGTCGGTGTGTGACCCTGCTCTGCTGAAGTGCACGGATGATTACATCGTGCGGTAAGGAATCAAAGGCTTTGCTGATGTCGACAGTGACGAGCAAGCAACGTTTTCCTGGTTTTTGGCTGTAGGCGCCCCTGATTAGGGGAGAAGGCTGTCTCTCGTGCCCAGGTGCCTGCGGAAGACGGTATGAGTGGGTTGAAAGACCTTGCGGTTCTCGGCGATCCATTCGATCCGTGCGAGGACCATTCTTTCGAATAGCTTGTACATGATGAAAGTGAGAGAAATAGGGTGAGTGTTCTTGGGGTGTTAGATGGTTTGCCGGCTTTGAGAATCGTAGTGTGGGGAGATCCCTCAGCATACTGGCGGTGATACCATCAGGCCCGGGAGCCAACTTGACCTTGCCTTTGCTGATTGCTGTATCGAGCTCCCACATGGTGATGGGGAGATTCCAAGGTGGCGGGTCTGCGGGTGGAGGGGCCGCGTCGTACAGAGATGGCTCTTGCGCGGATGAGGTGTGGGGGAAAAAGACATTTCCTGGATCTTGTAGTATGGTTTCTAGTGACTTATCGAGAGCTAAGGCCATGTTCTCAATGGTCTTTCCGATCTTGCTGATCCCTAGCATTAAGTGAAAAGTCCGCCAAAGTTTTCGTTTTGATGTGCGTTAATCTAAGGACTCGCAGTGATCGAGCCATTCGATCATTTTAAGAGTTTTCGTGTAGTCAGCTGCTTCCGACGTGATTTGGTTGAGTTCCTGAAAGGCCTCTCGGGTCCTGTCGCTTCTATATTCATGAGTTAAAGGGTGCGTTTGTTCTAGAGGTAGAGGAGGTGTGTGCCCGGAGTGGGAGCCTTCATCTTGACTTCCAACACGCTGGCTGCAGTGTTGATGACTGTTACGAAGCTTTTTGAGATGCCCGGCGGTCAAGCGAGGTGGAGAGCTGTTTTCTGAATCGGTCCCAGTGAATGGAAGTGGACTTCCGTCTCTTGTGGTCCTTTCTTGCTTAGGGGTAAGGCGATTTCGATGTGTAAGCGATCGCTGCCGCAGGCGTCAGGGTATACTGCCCAAGTTACGCGGAATCTTGGATTGATTATGGTGACGTTGAATGTAGAGTCTTCCTGTGTTGTAGTGTTGCCGAGCCTAGTTTTGGCTTGGGCGTCGTTTGCCAGGGCTAGATGGGCTCTTTTGAAGGCTTTCACGGGTGCCTCCCTTCTGCTTGTGGCAGTAGAGCCCCAGGCTTGGTGATGCGCATTGAAGTCTGCTACTATGATAATTCTGTCTTCCGGGTATCTGTTCCGAATATGTTCAATCCATTCGAAGTTGTGCTTTTTTTTTCTTCTTTTCGGTCCCCTCGACTCTAGCTTCCGGCCTGATGTAAGCCGAAACGAGGATGACCTGGTGAGGCTGAGGCTCGAGGGTTATTCGGACGGCTGCGATTTCTTGGTACACGTTTCACCAACTGTTTGTGTCAATTTGAAGGTGGGGTAGTGTTTTCTGAAGGTAAACTGGTGCCTCTCCTCGGGCTTCGGTAACCTTCCCGTTGCTGTCTTTTCTGGTGATGGTTGGTATATAGAAGTGGTTGTATCCAGCAATTATGAGTTATTTGAAGTTGACTTCTTGGGGTATGTGTATGCGAAGCGAGATTTGCAGATGCGTAGTTGAAGTTCGCCTTTCTTTTTATCGAGTCCCCTGCAATTCTATTGGATGATATGAAAATTCGGAGGCTCGGCCTCATGTTGCTGGTTATTGTTGCGCATGCTGGGGAAGGGCCGGTTGGGGTTGTTGCTGTATGTGCAGGATGAGGGACTGGAGCTTTGCCTGGAGCGGTGCATTTAGTTGGATTTGCAATGGGGAAAACATCGCTTGGAGTTGCTCTCTAGTGACAAAGTTGTGAGGGGCCACAGTGGGATGTTGGTTTGGCGATTCTTGACTGCCTAGGGGGGTCGTTATGTGGGTTGAGGGTTTTCCTTGGGTGTCTGCTGCGGAGCCGGTGGATGTAAATCTTGGCTGGACCGGTTGGAGTTGGAAGTTCTTTTCTATGTCTTTGAGTTTAGCCGAAAACTTAGCTATTCTCTTTCGTCGCTCGGCTGCTTGTTGAGCGAGACGGGTATGTTCTTCCTCGTACTTCTTGAGGAGAGCGGTAAGTCCTTTCTTCTGGTCGAGGAACGGAGTCTGAAACGCCATGCCTCACATGACCTGTGTGTATGTGGTCGTCAGAGCCGTCATTGTGCCTTGCGCAGGCGGAAGGGGGGACTTCTGTTGGTGAGTCGGCGGAGGCGGAATCTCCTTCCGTGTTTGGGCTGCTGCTGTGCCTGCTGTTCCGGGGTGGGACAGTGGCTTGTTGTTTCTTCCGTCGTTTGTGTTTATCTGCGCTGAGAGTAACGGAGCCTCTGTTGCAAAGGCGAGCGCCGGTCCAGGGAAGTTCTGACTGGAATTCGCTCATCCATTTCGCGCCGTGTTGAGCAGCCTTTCGAAGTGACAACGTTGGTAGGAATCCGCAGTTCCTGCACTTGATGCTGCAGCAGTTGTGGTCCTTGTCCATGGTGTTCGCGCAAGCTCCGGAGCGCTTGATTTGTGTACAGCGTCACTCCTTTGACCGAGCCCGTGACAGTTGGTCCACACCACTGTGGTCGGCCCGATATGGTTTCACTTGCAGAATATCTCTGCAGCAGCAAATTATCTTGGGAATGCCTTGACCATTGAATGTAAGAAGACAAGCACCGAGTGAAGCCAGAGGTCTGGTTTGAATGACTTTGTGGTAATCAGAGCGGAGTCCCCGGAGGTGCTGGCTAACGGTTAGATCTGGCTCTAAGTCATAGGTGACTCCACGTGGGAACTCTCGTGTGGCGGTCATTATGCTTGGACGACCATCTTCCGGTGACCAGTTTCCAGCTGGGTGACCTAAAGTAACCTGTCGAGGTGCTGCTGACTGCACACCGTTACTAAATTATGTTTGCGCAGGGGTTGCGCCGGAAGACTAGACGATTGTCAAGGACGTTCTGCCCGATGGATTGTTGTAGGTCGTTTTTAATTATGGACGCTCAGATTGAGGTGACATCGAAGCGACCCTTGGGTCTGATGGGAACGAGGAACTTCTTTAATTGGTGCCTTGGAAGTTTTCGTCTGCTGTGCGGTTTGTGCGTACATCACTGTAAAAACAGTGATTTACAGGGGCTCGGATTCTTCTGCGTCTTGATAGTCGTCAGCGTAGGGGTCGCCGGATTCGGCGCTGCGGAACCTCTTCTGGGGCCGGCCTTGCTTGTCGGTGGATGCTTCGCCGGGAAAAAGAAAATGCTCGGGCATAACCTTGACTTCGGAGCATTGCGGGGTGGTGGAAGTCATGGCGGACTGGGAGGGAACGCTTGGTATAGCGTTAGACAGCTTCCTACGTGGTGGTCGGAGATACGGCTGCTTAAAGAAGCTCAAGGTGCCCACATAAAGCACTCACCTTTGAAAAAAAATTAAAACAAAGTGGTTCGCTAGCGGCGGAAAGCGTTTCCCGCGAAGCTAAGCCCCGAAAATGGTTGTTACAGCGGCAGGCGGTGGGCGGAACCCAGCAGCTAGGCGCAGAGCCGAAATAACATGTCCTACCCTTTCAGTGGCTCGAGCGGCTCTAGCCCTTTTGCGGCGAGTCAAAACACGAAAGTTATTTCATACAGTGTGTTTTAGAGAACTCAGGCCAAATCGCTCCTGCAAAAACTACTCATCGCAACGAAAAAAGGCTTGTGTCGTTTCGGTCCTGGGCCAGGGGACCATTTAGGAAACATTATAAAGTCCGGGATAATTAGGTTGTTAATTATTTTGCGTAATTAACTTTTTAATATTGTGTTTAAGGGCATAGTTTCAATTAGAAAATTGCTCAGCATCGTCAACAAACACTACATCAACAAATTGCAGAACGATAAAAGGCACGCGAAGATTTTTACGGGTTCTGAAAAACCAACAAATTCGACGGGTTTTAAGTTTCGGTTTGTTATCGGAGCTGCATCTCGGCCCCGGCGGCACCGCGCCCCTTGGAGAGATAGTGAAACCAGCCTCTGCTGCGTCGCGCGATGACTGCGCAGCAGAGCTTGGTTGCACTATCTCTCCACTCGGCGCAGTGCCGCCGGGGCCGAGATGCGCTCCGGTAACAAACCGAAACTTAAAAACCTGTCGAATTTGTGCGGTTTTTCAGAAAGCCGTTAAATGCTCCGCGTTCTGCAATTTGTTAATTTAGGGTTTTTCGACGACGCTGAGCAATTTTCTAATTGAAACTATGCCCTTAAACACAATATTAAAACGTTAATTACGCAAAAATAATTAACAACTTAATTATCCCTGACTTCAATAATTTTCCTAAATGGGCCCCTGGCCCAGGACCAAAACGACACAAGCCTTTCTTCGTTGCGATGTGTAGTTTTCGCAGGAGCGATTTGGTCTGAGGTCTCTGAAACACCCTGTATAGCCAATGCGACATGGCGCTGCGAGATGGCGCCATCAGCCCTCGCGCGACTCGGCAGGACCGGTACGTGCAGCCGTGCAGTTCCCGGAATGGCCGCTCCAGGAGAAATGGCGGCGTTGCGATCGCGTCTAGTTCGTTTTTTGAGTACGGTTGGGAGTCACTTTTTTCAAATCAGGCTCCTGTGACAGCCTCCCAACTAAGTTGGTATTAGCAACCTTGCGTGGCGTTCTTGCAAAAACCATTTTCGTTTCCGTTAGATGTAGTAGATAATAGACTATGCAGTCACAGCGAGCCAAAAAACACGGGGTGTGGCTTGCCACGTTCACGGTCCTCGCTTTGTGATTGATTCTCCAGCGCCCTTATTAGCTAATGCCACCACCTCATTGGTTACGGAGCAATAATTAGATGCACGGGATTCGCCACACCCTACCTTCCGTGAGCTGCAGTGTAGACAAAAGAGTGATGTCAGTAACAGATGTATAACCCGGCCAGCTGTAGCCCTTTCAGTTGTCGGTTCTTGATTTTTTCCCCCGTGAGGCACATGGGGCGGCAATGGCCAGGGCTTAGCGACTTCCGGTCGGAGTGGCACAAAATCCATTCGGGGAGCCTCGGCTACGTTGAAGTTGTTCAAAGGGTTCTTGGAATCGACCGCCACATTTCCTCTTGTCGCAGTGTGACAGTCGGTTTCACAGCTTAGCATGCCTTTGTCATGCTAAGCTGTGAAACCGAATATTTCATTTTACCCATTTTCTGGCGCGTTATTCGGGGCCACGGCTCATATTGCCGCCGGATGTTAGGACCTGTCAAATATGAGCTCGTACAGTCCTTCATGCCTCTGGCGTTCTTAGCAGTTCTTGAGAGAGCTGGGGTTCACGCTGGGGGATGGAATGCTAAGTTGAGGTCCCGCACCTACGACTCTGACAAATCGAGAGGTATCAGAGCTTGCGTGGACCGCAAATGCAGAAAAGGCGTAATCCGTTGTTTTATATCATAGTTACTTATTTCATTTATTTGATTTGATTCAAAGGCGTCAAGAGGATGCATTACATGCGAATGAATAAAAGAGCATAATGCAAATCTTATCATTCAACCGTAGAAAGGTAAACAAAACAAACACCAAGAAGTGAAACCGTACAGCAGTCGATTAAGATATTATAAGTAAAGTGATAATACGAAAGGTGACGAAGGTTATAATTGAACATAACTGGTAACATGCGATAATATCATAGGCAATCATTAGAACGCGCGTTGATAGTTATAAGAGTGAAAGAGGAAGCGGGCGAGACATTTAAGAACTAAAAGGGCCTTTTTCATATCTTCTTTCAGAACACGATTCTCCTGGTTCTCGGATGATAAGGCAGGATGATCTCCTTAATGCAGCAACGTTGCGTCCCTTACGCAATCCTTGGTCGACTGTACGGCTGCTTTTTTGTCCACAACTTTTGGAGGAAGTCGCTTGGGGAAGCCCACGTCACTTGGAAGAGTCTCTACACCCTTTACTCGTTTGGCTTTTTTGTTATTTACGTCCTGGGTGAAATAATGTTCGCCACGAGCTTTGCGAGCGATGTGAAGGATGTCTCGGATGCCTTCTCCAGATACCTGCTGATGCTAGTCCACGGCGTTGTCACGACAAGGGTGATAACCAACTCCGTTGCCATGTTAACGAAACCGAATAAGGTTCTCGCCTTTTTCCGAAAATCGGAAGCATTCGAAAAGGACACCGCCTTTTCACTTCGAACAGACAGCCTATGCAGCTCAGTGGCGCATCGATGGAATGCGATGCGCGCGTTTGCGGCATTCTTGGGGTGGACTTTGAGCTACTCCGTGGCGATACAATTCTTGGCGATGGAACACGGAGAGGAAATTCCATCCCAGCTGGCCGTTCCGCTTAAGTTAGTCGGTTTCATTATGACGACTGGCTTCTTCGTTTATGATTCTATGTTGTATCTGTTTTTGAGAAGCTGCATCAAGGTGCTCGTAGAATACACCCGATTCCAGGCGGTAGTGTTTCGAGAGCAGAAAGTTATCTTCCATCCCCGAGAACCTTCGAAGATTGAGGCTATGCGACTCCGTTTGAACAAATTGAGGAAACTCAAGGAATCGTTGAACGACATCTGGGCAGGGCCGTTGATGGTAGCTTGTGCGAGCACCATCATTACTGACTGCGTCATTCTTGACGCCATGTTTTACGACGGAATGAAGAAGGAACTTTGGATAATCGCGGCTTATGCATTGTGCGCTTCGTTGTCTTTCATCGATCTGGCTTGTACTGGTCAGACCTTAATCGACGAGGTGAGTCTGCCCACAATGACAGGGAAAGAACAAAAAGATATACATTTTTCTTTGGTTCCTAGGCACGCAAACTCAAGAGTGCCATGCTCATGGTTCGTGCACATGGGGCACCAGGCAGGTACCTACAACAGGTAAATCTGCAGCCGGCTAAGGGTAGGGTCAAAAGATAACAAAATTAATAAAGCTGTGGTATGTGTTTCTTTCTTTGACAGCTGCGTTACCTCTACGAGAGCTTTGACCCAGAAGGGATGTGCCTCAACGGTGGAGGCTTCTTCGTGCTCAAAAAGTCTTTGCTCGTGCCAGTAAGTTATAAAATACCTGCATCCCTGGCTAAATGTTCCGTTGACTACTTCATGGGTGTGAATAATTGCTTTCTTTTCTAACTAAACTAAGTGTACATTTGTTCCAACTGCAAACACGTGTTTTCAATGAAATGTGCGTTGGGTGCAACATTTGTTTTAATGTCTCGAACCATCTTGCCATCGCTCTGTTGCAATATTTCATCGATGTCATGTTGTGCCTCCAGACCACAACCCTGATCGGGCCGAGTATTACAATTAAATAAAGACAAAATGAGTGAAATCCAAGTTTCAATATTCACAAAAATCCCATGAACATTTTTTTTTTTTTCAAAGCTCATCGAGCAACATTAGTCGGTGGCCATTTTTGGGGCAGGAAGCGTGTGATTGTGTCCGAGACATCGCCAAACGCTTTCGCAAACACTCGTGTGCAATGCGCGATCTGAGTACACACTTATATAATGGCGAACTTGGAATATTGCCTCAGCGGCTACTTGATGGCGCGCACTTTTGAAGAGGATCTGTTTTTGCTGGTCACCCATGCTCGCCTGGTTCTTCTGTTCTTTATCTTCGGCTATTGAGGAGCGTGCCTATTTACATTACTCCCATATTTTTTTAAGGTGCGCTAAGGTCACAAATAAAGGCTTTAGGGAAGAAATGTTCACCTGGTATTTTTACTCAAAGGAAGCTGAAGAGGTCCCTAAATTCGAACAAGCAGTAAACGTTGTATTGCAGACACCTTAAAAAAGACGTGTTTTAAGTTCTTTTTTTTTCAATCTTCTGAGTAGGAGCGTTTTAATAGCCGTTTAGAATTTCTACGTAGACTCGCCCGTGGCGGCAGCGACGATCAGATAAAACAAGCTGGACAAAACGCAATAGAAGTCCGCTCCTAACTCAAATTTCTTGAAAACGGCTTCAGCTTTCCTTTAAACCCATCGACAGGCTATACAAATTCAAGCATTTCTGCTCGATGTATTCAACACTCGTTTTTGTTTATCTTTCAGATGACTGGCTCCATAATTATATTCGCCGTTATCCTGGTACAAACAAGCAACACCGTGGCGCTGAAAATCAACGCATCATAGGGATGGGGAATACTGGCGTGTTTTACCCTGTTTACCAAAAATAAATTGACACATGCGCATAAAGACCGTGTAATGGTGTTTGCCTGACAGGTCTCGCCATCTGGTACGTAACTTCCGCAACGATGGAAGGACAATTTCGTGTTTCGCGCCTTTGAGGATGCAGGGCTGTACTCGACAGCACAAACATACGGCGGCTATCTTCTTTTACAGCTTACGATGAAAACTATATCATGTATCATCCTAACGTGTAAAACAGCGAAGGCAACAAGCGCGAGGTCTTTGGTGTCCGTACATGCGATTGTACTTGGTAACAATGATATTTGGAGATAAAATGTTGATTTTTTTGACCTATTTTATCTCCTTTCTGAGCTCTAGCGATCACTTCATTGAAACTGCAGTGTTTCGGTGATTGATTTGTTTTGTTGTAGTGCTCTATCAAAACCGTTGACACTACATTAAGGGCTATCTTTTTAGCGCACGCCTGCGCAGCACGCGCCGCAGGAGTGCGCGTGCGGCGCGTGCGGCAGTGCTAGAGTAGATTATTTTAGTCACTACGCACAAAAAATCCATGGAACCCTAGCCATAAACAGCCTCGCTGCAAAAAAAAAAAACATTTCTGCTTCGGCTTGTTTGCGACACGAATTCTATTACTTTCGTGGGCAAAAGGTAAAGTATTTTGTTATTGTGAAAATAACAAAGCCATGCCTGTACCACTATCGCAAGGAACACCACTCGGACCGTTCACTGGCCTCTTGTGAATCTTAATCACCCTTTTGGGACCCATGCAGATACTTGTAATGGTGTCTCGCCTTGACAGCCTTGACTTGATTTCAGCCTTGTTTACCGTTGAATGTATATGTATTTTTTATAATAAAACCCGTTTGCGAAGAGGATCTACGGGAATGGGCCAATTCCGTTTTACAGCAAGCATCGACGACTTACCGTGACGTCAGGAATATTAGTTGGTCTACATACGTTTTCAAGTAAGACATCTGGAAGGTTGATGTTGGTGTGTGTAGATTGTCCGGTGGTGCAGCGTTGCTAAGGCGTGCACATGACACGTCAGACCGGCGACCCAACAAAGCGTTCCCTACTGAAAAAAACCATTTGGCGCCTATATGAAAGTAAACGGGTTCATACCGGTAACAGTTTAGCCATACCGGTTACCAGTTTGTCAAAGGGGTCACTCGTATGGCTCAAAAGGGTCCCCGTATAAGCCATAACGGTGTCCTATTTAAGCAAACAGGTCACTCCTTTGGAAAACGGGTCACTCGTCTGGGCAAATGGGCCACTCGTTTGGGCAAAGTGGTCCCACCTTTGCTCAAACCGGTGACAATGTTGCAGAAGCGGGTGACCGGTGACCGTCAAAGTGAACTGGTTTAACCAAACGGCTCGCGGGAGCCCGTTTGATACTGAACGTACAGATCGGCGGCATGGGAGCGCCTGTTTGAGTCATGGCAGCCTATGTTTCCGGAAGTTCATCGATTTCAAATCGTCCGTGTAATGCAAGTAATTATATTTATATTTTAATTGCGCTGATATTCGCTTTAACCGCAACTGCAATAAAGACATTTTTATTATTATTTTTTTTACGTAAACGCGCGACGTTGGCGATCCGATATTTTTGACAGAACTTTAAAACTTCGGCGTTTTTGTTGGCTCAATTTACTTATTCAGCTCGAATCTCTCTCGCAGACGACGCAACCCCGTGAAAGAATATACTTTTAGACTCCGTTTCACCTCAATTCAAGACGAAGCGAATGTAGAGCCCGAACACCTGGCTGCAAGAACATCGAGCATTGCGAAAGCACGCTCGCTATTGCAGCAGTCAAACTACGAGCTCGCGCTGAGTGCTTTCTTCGCTCATGCGCTACCCGAGCGACCGGCGCGATTTCCTGCGTTCGAGCGTGCAAACATGTTGTGCTGTAATGCCTGAGAACAGGGTGAGGGATGTCCCGGTGTCCTGCGCTGCGCCTTGACCTCCTTGACTGCGCCCCCTCACTCCTCTCTGGTCACCTGTCACGTGACCACCCGAGAGAGAGGAGGGCGCCAGCGCGCGCGAGCTACAGGCTGATAAGCATCGCTTGCGAGATCCCGTAGTGCGCCCGCTGGCAGCAGCTTTTTTCTTTGTCTGCTTGTTGTCCGTTGAAGTTCGAACTTCCTACGTCCTACCTGCTTCGATCTGTCGCCTTACCCTGCGGTCTTATTTGGATGTCCCGACAACGTATTGGATGTGCACCAAAGCTATCAGTGTTTGAAAAATCCTACGCGTATATCAGCAACAAGCGATTCTTCAAAGAAGTCAGGAATTATTTCTGTTTGGTTGGGTTCGGCAAATGACAGCTTGTGCGCCGCATCGTGTTGAAACTTCAAGGAGCCTTCCTTCTCGTTTTGGTGTTTGTGTGGTTGTCCTGCTTTGACCACGTCGACATTTATTTCGGATTACATCTTTCAAGTTCGCTATTATTATGGTAAGTGCACTGCAACCTACTTGTTGGCAACGATTGACCGTTCTTCTACGCGTACTCTTCCAGATTATCTATAGAATTATGCAGCGTCTATTCTCGCGGCAGCCCTGAGGATAATTTTGCCGGAAGTCTACCATTATAGTCTAGAATTACCTCGGTTCTTGTTTGCTTTGCAATCTTCTCAGTTGTATATAAACTTAGAGATTCTCTTCACATTTCCAAGAGCGCTTGCACGTTTGTGCTTGTTTACGGAATACGTTGTAATAAACTTCTAGGAGAATCGAAAACAATATTTTGTGTCTGTTTTCCTGCCCATTTTCAAGCACCTGGGCGAGCACATTTTTTCTACGTGTTTCCTGCATGCTATAATAGGTTTATGAGTTTCTGGACGTCTTAAATAAGTTTAAGGTAACCAATCTTCCAGACGATACCCATTTAGGGCTAGCGAATAATTTGCCTATTCGAATGGCACGTTCAAATGTGTGGTCACCTGCCAGGTCGAAAGGTCACCCGTATCAAACGAGCACCCGTATCAAACGGGTACCCGTATCCCATAATCACGTTTGATCCGAACGGATCGACAAGTTTGCCACCCGTTTGATTCGAAAGGGTCGACCAGTTTAGCACCCGTTTGAATTGCAAATGTTTTTTTCTTCAGTAGGGTTTGCCTTATTACGATATTATGTCTTTTTAAAGTGGGGTTACTAGAAAACACGTATTCAGACGATAACAAAGGAAGACATCTAACATAACCATATTCACCTTGCCAAAATCTCCATGTTTTAATGCCAAGCTGTGGTATTGATTAGATATGACAGAAAGTCTGTAGGTGCGTAGATTACGAGGGGCTCGCACTTTACAACGATGACAAAATGGGAAGCGAGCAAGCCGGTCGTGTCGCGGCGGTCGCCTATTGTTCGCCGCGACATAGCGGCAGCCGCCGCAGGAGCATCGGGGAGCAATGGCGACGAACAGCACGGCGGACAGTGTCCCCGTCGTGATAACGACGGAATTTTAGGCAGTTACGAATTCGGAAAGTTCCTTCGGTAGCCGGTGCCGCCGGCGCAGAATCATCGGGAAGTAATAGCAACTAACAGCACAGAGGACAGTGGGCGATTACGAATCCGGAAAGCTTCTTCGGTAGCCGGTGCAGAATCATCGGGGGGAAGCAATGACGATGAGTAGCACAGTGTTCCCGTGGTGATTACAACGGGGTTTAAGGCGTTTACGAATCCAGAAAGCTTCTTCCGTGGTGCCAATATGACGAAGGGAAAGCTCCTTCATGAATCTGGCCGCGTGTACGACGTGAAGGAGGGCCGTTTCGACGGACAAGTGGATGTCACAGAACGCCGTACTCCGCAAACAAAATTAAGCGCGCCCGCAAAAAAAAAAATGTTGCGTTGAGTGGACTGCAGTAATTATATGTACGTTTATTTCTGAATCAGCTTGACAATAACTGGGCGATTGTTTTCGCGCCGTTCCGCGATTCCCACTACTATCTTCCTGTAGGTTGACGGAAAGGATGGAAACATCCAAGGGTATTATAGGTACACCTAGCAGAGCGCGTTGGATGGAGTACAGTTCACACGGAAAGAATAAAAACACAGAAAATATACGAGGGACAGACACACACAGTTCTTTCAACGAGCAACTACATTTAAATGTAGTTGCTCGTTGAAGAGCAGTGTGTGTCTGTCCCTCGCTATATTTTCTGTGCTTTGAAAATGTGGTTGCTCGTTGAAAGAACTGTGTGTGTCTGTCCCTCGTATATTTTCTGTGCTTTTAAAAATGTGGTTGCTCGTTGAAAGAACTCTGTGTGTCTGTCCCTCGTATATTTTCTGTGTTTTTATTCTTTCCGTGTGAACGGTATTATAGGCTTGGGGTGGGCGACCGCATTCCGCTTCTCGATTCCGGTGAAGTATTTGGTGCATACTTTTGAGTTTGCCGTCGGTGTCGATGTTGTTCCGTCGTCACTAGAATAGAAAAAGTTATTGTATTGTTCGTCGGCAGCTTAAACAAAGCGCGAACTGTAAGGTAAGAAACGCCGCTAACCTGTATGGACGCACAAGTCGCACCCAGGTCGCGCAGCACTCCGCCTCGTACGGCTTCGAAGAGACGATGTGGTACTTTGTGCCGTGCGCGATCTTGCACGTACTGTTGCAGTCGACCACGCAGCAATTGTTGCGGCTTTCTTGGTGCGGAATAGCCATCTCAGAAATTACAGCGCTAACCCGCCACAACGCACAACCTGGCAGAAGCTCCCGGTGCAACTGACCCGTTTGCCACTAGGGGCGCCCTGGTCGGGGCTTGAATTATATCTGCATGGTTCCTATAGGTGGCTTCAACCAACTTCACAGTCATAGTTCAAAGTATGCCTTGCAACAGCTACGAGTGGAACCGAAAATGCTAATTTGGCAACGTTTTATTGCAGTTGCTGTCGAAGGCCGTAGGCTTTTTGGTGACATTACACATCGAAGAAAAAAATAACGGTGCGATTAAAAACAAGGCAATCAAGATACGCAATCAATACAAGTATTTTCATGGTAAACAATAGGCTGATATTTTCTGAGGCTCGTTAAACATCCAAGTGCTGGTTGTGGGGATGATGGTTCCGCACGTTCCAGGCTGAATCGCTGCTTATACTGAATGTAGATCTTGATTTCTTGAGAGCGGAGTTGCCAGAGCTGCTCTGTGGATTCGACACAACGGGCAAGAAACGAAGACAAAGTAGAAGGGGGTATACACGACAAGCGCCAAGTTGCTCTGATCTCTACTAGTTTTCCCTTGGGATATTAATCCTTTCCTTCCAATTCATTCCTATGGCGTATATTGCACACTCTTTTCCCCTCCCTTTGCCTCATTAAAATTTAATCAATCAATCAATCAATCAATCAATCAATCAAAGTTTATGTGACATCACCAATTACAAAGGAAGAAATGATGTCTGGAGCACAGACAAAAAGCCACAAGAGTGCGGCATGACTGGGTCTGAGCCCCTTCTAAATATACATAGTCACATTACAATGTAAAAAACAAGCAAAAGAGGTTTAGCAACAGCACCGGTAAAAATATACAATAATAAACAAGTAACGCAACATCGCATCACTTACTACACATTAAACAATTAATGTACCCAAAGATATAAAATGCGAAAATTATAGATCAAGATGTATAAACTGTATGGAACACCACCCACTTATTTTTCTTTCCTTTTATTATCGAGCGAATTCAGTAACAATGGTAATGTTTAACATAAAGATTGATTTCCGTAATTCGTGCGTACATGACGAATGATCCATGTTTCATTGTGACGTGCGTTATAAATGTTAGCGTTTCTGGTTAATCTAGATAATTTCTCAATGTTGTTGTTATTTCGTTTTTTTGCCAGCAGCATAGTGCCGCTTAAGCAGTATATCATTATATAAAAATTGAACCAGACATACGTTAAGACTGTTGTGCTCTGTTTTATGCTGGCAACGCTGTATATATCATAACGTCATCTGGCAACGATTCACTGACGTAAAAAACACTTTCTTTCAACGTTCGAGCGGATTGGTCGGCTCTTGCTTCGCATCCTCAGGACACCACATAATGGCGACGAGTGAAGACCGCTGAGGAACCCTGTCGGGCCTGCTACTGCCTACTGTGATCTCTGCCGGGGAACCAACGGCATGTTCAACTATCGTCCGTCACCCCCCCCCCATTCCTCGCTACACCCGGACCAGCCTGCGTGCCTTGGCGGCAGTGGAAGCTAGCCTTCCTCAACTACTTGAAGCCGTTGGCGGCGATGGCTTTGCTGCAAAACGCTGGAAGGCTATTCTTCTCAATGCGCTGCGCCTGGAAGGACAGCGGATCTACAATAGTGTGGCACCGACTACTCCGGCACCCGCCATCAAAGATATCGAAAAGGAAGGAGTCACAAAAGGGCATGACGAAAAGAACGTATCTGACGAAGCACTGGCCGTGCTGGACAACCACTTCTTGACTACGATGAACGAACTGATGGAAAGACATCGTTTTTGTCAGCGCCGTCAAGTGCCAGGTGAAGCCTTCGAAGCCTACGCCGCTGCCCTGTGTGAGTTGTTGTCGGACTCCGTGGAGCCGGCACGACGAAGTCACTGTCGCTCAAGCAATTTCTGCTAACCACGCAGGTTTTGTGGGGTGCTGCATCACGGAAGCTGCTTATCGAAGACGACGGCACTTATTCCCAAGTATGTCCACCAGGCGACAGGGTACCCAAGTGCGACCACGAGCATCGGTTTCCGACGTGCGCCACCACAGATTTTGGCCGACGTCTGTTACCGGCCTACGAACACTGGCACAGCACCGACGGCTTCGAGGGTAACCACGAGCTACAAAAGGCGGCGACTGCCGGTGCCCTACATGAGCGTGAAGCCGGCACGACTATGTCATTGTCGCTCACGCAATTTCTGCTACTCACGCAGGTTAGTGAAAGGTTTTCTTGTAAAAGGATTACTGTTTTTATCTTGCCGGTTCCACCCGAAGTGCCGTGTAACTGGCTAAAGTCTCATTCGCTTGTGAAGTACCATACACGTCATCGCTTTTTCTTGTTTCGGCGGCTTGCGTTTTATTATTATTTCTTCTACTGTGTGGCGACGTTGAATTAAACCTAGGTCCTGATAATGAGCTGAACTGCAGATGAGTGTGGACGGGCAACTGGAGATTAAGGCACAAATAAGTAACCTCGAAACAAAACAAGTAGCACAAGGGGCCAGCCTTGAAGATTTAAAAATACCTATTTTATCCTTGGAAGCTCAGGTTGCAACACTTACGACGTTAGAGACGTTCGTGACAGAAGAATAGCTGCGACAGCCAAGAGCGTGCAATGCAGTCCCTTGTGTCAAAGGTTGATAATGTTGAAAATTGCTGTAGATGATGCAATCTTGTGTTTTATGGTATAAAAGATTAGAAAGCAAATGAATAATGGGTTGTGTCCAAACAACTAGTTAAAAGACTATTCCAAACAAAGCAAGACCTCATAGGATCAATAAATTTAGTCCAGATAAAACCCGACCTTTAATTGCGAACTTCTCGTCGTTTACAAAAAAAGTCAATCTTGCGAAACGCATAGAGGTTGAAAGGTTCTTGCATCAGTGTATCAGAAGACTCTTCTGAAGAGATGCGTAGAAAAAGACGTTATCTATGGGAGTTTGCCAAGACTCGCAAGGATGACGATACGCGGGTTAAACTCAGACACGACGTTCTTTATCTGAATGATACCAAATACATTTCTGATCATGAGATAAATGAGATAGTGTGGTTTAAGTGACCGTATGCTGACTCGCCCGCTGCAATCCCACTCCTTGTTTTAACTGTCGTTGCATCAAAAATAAATTTGATGATTTTTCTTTTCACGTGGATGGCAGTTCAACCGTCGGTTGTTATAGGCACAGAACCTTGGCTAACTAATGACGTAATAGACCTCGAGGTATTTCCTGATCAATTTACATGCTACAGAAAATACAGAAATAGTCATGGTGGCGGTATGTTTATATTTGTGGACGAGATGATTTCTTCGAGTAAGATTGAGGTTGAACTAGGATCGTGCGAAGCTGTATGGTGTCAGTTAAGACTTCGAAATGGTAAAACTTTGGCAGTTTGTTCTTTTTACCGGCCGCCAGCAAGTTCAGTCGACGTAGTAGCTGAGTTCACAGCTCCGACTGAAACAATTAAATCTGATAGCACTGCTATAGGGGGAGACTTTGATTTACCCGATCTTAACATGCACCAACCAAGCACACACTCTGGAGCAACTCGGTGGCTCACTGCAGTAATGTACAATTTTATCAACCTGTTTTTGTTGACTCAAACGGTGCTAGAGCCCACTCGAGGGGACTCTATACTAGATTTTTCCTGAACAACGAACCGGATTTGGTGCAAACTACTTTAGTAATTCCGGAAATCAGCGATCACAACGCTGTCCTTTGCGAAATGAAATTGGCTCACGTAAAAATGTAAAAAACAGCATTCCATTAGAGTAAAGTACCGCTATAAATGCAGAACTAGATGCATATTTCGTTCGTCCTGAAACGCTTGGTGAATCATGCTCTATAGCTGAAATATAGACACTTTTTAAGACGAAAGCTTTGGAATTGCACGACCGCTTTGCTCCCTCTTGGATTTTAACTAAGAGGCGTATAAATAGCAAACATTGGTTTGCAAAAGAACTACAAAACTTGGCCCATAGAAAACAAAAAAATTATCAGGCCTATAAGAACAATCCGTCGCTTGAAAATATTACCAAACTGAAAACGATAACCAGTAATCAAAAAATTGAACAAGCAAATTCAGTTTTCTTCGAGTCATTCCAAACTAAAGTTAAAGAAAATCCTAAAGAAATTTTGAAAATACATAAAATGAATAAAAAAGATAACGTATCTAGTCCTGCTCTCGTGAAATGTGACGATATGGTTACTAATGCTGGTGACAAAGCTGAACGTGTTAACACTTACTTTAGTTCTGCGTTTTCCCTGCCTGCTATAAATAACAACACTGCAGACGGCCTCGCTCCGGCGGATGTATCCCCCATGGAAGATATCTTCTTTGATGCTCACGGGATAGAAGTTTTATTGGAGGGCATAAGAGCTTCAAAGGCTGCTGGTCCTGACTGCATACCAACTGCTTTACTGAAATCCTGCGCACGATTAATGTTCCCATATTTAAAATTACTTTTTACGAAGTCACTGAATTATTGCTCGCTCCCTGATGATTGGAAGATAGCGTCTGTTGTCCCAGTTTATAAATAGGGGCTTCGCAACAATGTCTCCAATTTCCGTCCCATTTCATTAACTTTCGTTTGCTGTAAAATTCTTGAACACGTCCTGTACACGTCTATTTCCAAACACATGCATATTCATTTTTGTTCAATCAGAAACAGCATGGCTTTCGAAATGGGATGTCCTGCGTCACGAAATTAACGGAATTTTCTCACGATATAGTCTAAAGCGCTGTATAGCCGTTCAACTGCCGACTGTATTTTCTTAGATTTCAAAAAAGCTTTTGATGTGGTACCTCACGCGTTATTAGTTGAAAAAATTGTGGCGTTATAATTTAAACCCTCGTGTTATCTCCAGGGTTTCCGAATACCTACGCGCAAGATGTCAGTACGTGGTAGTAGATAGCACGAAATCGGGTATTTTCGGTGTAACATCCGGGGTTCCGCAAGGTTCGGTTTTAAGGCACTTAACTCTTTTTACTTCATATCAATGATATCTCGGAGTCCGTTACATCATGCATACAAATGTTTGCAGACAATTGCGTATTATATAGAAAGGTTAATTGTAACTTTGATAGTCTTATCCTTCAAAAAGACTTAAATGCAATACAAACGTGGCGTGAAAAATGGCGGATGAATCTTAATTTGGATAAAACCGTATGCATGACATTTTCGAGAAGAAAAACAGTAGCGAATTTCGTTATGAAATAAACAATATTAATCTAAAAGTGATTTCTGATTTTAAGTATTTATGTGTTTTCTTTACATCTTCGTTACATTGGAGTCGACATGTCGATTATACTGCGGCAAAGGCTTCAAAATCTTTGGGTTTTCTTCGCAGAAATACGCGTGCCTTTCCTCAAGTCACCCGGGAGCTGTTGTATAAAACCAATGTGTTATCTATTTTAGAATATTCCTGCACTGTGTGGGACCCGCCGACTATCATTGATGAGTGATAAACTAGAAATGGTGCCAACCTTTGCGGCCCGCTATGTATTGGGAAGGTCAGTAAAAGATAGACATTTTAGTGTGTCACGTGCAAAACAGACTCTACAGTGAGATACACTTGAATACCGTAGAGCAAAGCTTCGCTTGAAGTTTTTCACAGTATATATCATTCCCAAACCGGAATCCCACGTGACACCTATCTTTTTTCACCACATTATCAATCCGCCCGAGTGGATCACGTTTATAAGGTTCGTGAGTACAGATGTAGGACTGCAGTTTTTAGTGGTGCTTTCTTCCCGAAAACAATTTGCCAATGGAACCGGTTACCTTCAGCCGTAGTATCAATTTTGTCAAACGATGCCTTTTATTCTGCCCCGGAATCAGTCAAGTTGCTAAAATAAAAGTTATGCAATGTGTGTCGCGGATTTGAGATCTGCTTCGATGTACATAAACTCATCCTGCCGTCATTTCTTGATATAGAGTGATGCTGTGTGTTGCGAAGTTGTGATTTGCTTCCATGTATATAAGTACTCTTGCCGTCATTTAACCCAACTGTACTTCACAAGAAGCCTGCTGGCTTGTGTGTCTTCAAGTAATGTTTGGCGTATGTAACCCCCCTGCTGTAATGCCGAAAGGCGCTGCGGGTATTGGATAAATAAATAAATAAAATAGCTTTGGAAAGTCAGCTGACAAGACTATACGCGATCCGCTGTTGGAGGGGACAGCATCGCAGCAGATGCGCGAGCGCCTGCTCTTCGGAGAAACGAGTCTGACATTAAACCGCGCGATCGACCTCAGCAGGCCAATCGAACAGGATCAGCGAGAGCTGAAGGAGCTTACTGGAAAACCCGTCGTCCAGCGAGTTGTCGACAAGCCGACGTGTGGGAGCAGCTGAAAGGCGTCGACTGCGTCGTGCTACCGTTGCGGTTCGACTGCACACCGCGCGAATGCGAAGGAATGCCCTGCCAGAGACAAAACTTGTCGTAACTGCCACAAGCGGGGGCACTTTGCTGTGGTGTGCAAGCAGAAGCGGAGGCAAGAATGTCGGCAGGAAAATCATGCTGCGAAGGAGTCGTCGGCGGTTACGAACTCTGTCACGATTTTGAATCCGAACCCTAACAACATGCGAGGGAATGGGATCTACGTCGACATCGACGTTGACAAAGTGACGTTGCGGTTTCTGGTCGACACCGGCTCGTCTGTTTCACTTCTGAGTGAAGATACCTTCCCGAAGCAATTCGCTGGCCGCTCGCTGACTGACGCTACGGTGACGCCGCTAGATTACTCCAAGAACCGCATTCCAGTTAAAGGATGTCTTTTAGCTGACGTGGCCTACAAACACGCACGCACGTGTATTTTGTTCCATGTTGTACAGCGTGGCCAGTCACTTCTTGGACTGGATGCCATTCAGAACCTGAAACTTAACATCCATGGTGACACGCTCAGCTGTCTACAAACGGTCGTGCACTGAGCGGAGTTGTTACCAGTGAATGTACGTGGTAAATTCTCGCTTCTTTTTTGGGCGAACTTGGTCTGGCCAAGGGCTTCATCCATCAAGTCAAGATCCATGCGTCGGTGAAGCCAGTCGCCGCGAAGCTGCGCAGATTGCCCATTACGTTGCGGGACCAGGTGTCTCGAAGAGTTGCAATGATTGGAATATCTCGACATCATTGAGCGGGTGGATGCGTCGGAAAGGGCTTCACCAATTGCCGTCGTTAGGAAGAAGGACGGTACGATCCGGTTGTGCGTCGACCTGAGGGAACCGAACAAAGCTATCATCGTGGATGGGTTCCCACTTCCCCATACTGAGGAGCTGCTGCACCAGATGGTGGGTGCTACCAGGTTTTCAAAACTCGACTTGGCATCTGCGTACCACCAGGTTGAACGGACGCCCGACAGCCGTGAGTTAACAACTTTCGTCCCCCACGATGGTCTGTTTAGGTTTAACCGCGTCTGTTTCGGGCTTGCATCGGCGCCGGCTGCCTTTCAAAAGATGATGTCGCTCGTCCTGAAAGCATGCAGAGGAGTTCTCAGTTACATCGATGATGTCATCGTTTGGGGGAAGACGACCTGCGAGCACCAAGAAAACCTGAAACTCGTCCCGAGGCGCATTTCCGAGGCTGGACTCGCACTGAATGATAAGTGTGTGTTCGACGTGAAACAGCAGCTTTCCTTTCTCTGACATGTGGTGGGCAAGTAAGGCCTCGCTCCTCTGTATTCGAAGGTGGAGGCCATCGTTCAAGCATCAGCAGCGAAGGACGTCCCAGCGCTGCGGTCATTCCTGGGACTCGCAGGCTACTACTCGAGTTTTGTGGCACACTATTCCGATGTTGTCGAGCCTCTCAGAAAACTGCTGCGTCAGAGCCAAGCATTCACTTGGGATGACGCATCGCAGAGAAACTTTGAGAAGATCAAAGAGGTTCTTTCATCATGTCACGTCAATGACGTCATCAAGATGTTCGAAACTAACCTTCCAATAGTCGTGGCCACCGACGAATTAGACGCTGGCCTTGGAACTTTCCTTCAGCAACAAGCTGGGGAAGAGCTACACACTGCGGCCTTTGCATCCAGATCACTGACTTCTACCGAGCGGAGATACTCTGCTGGGGAAAAGGAGGCTCTGGCGTATTTTCTACGTTTGTGAGCATTGGCACATCTACCACTGGGGCTGAAGAGTTCTACTTAGAACGGATCACCAGGCGCCGGTGACTCTGCTATCTTCCAGAGGTTCGGGCAGGAGGCCACTACAAATTGCAAGGTGGTCAGCTAGACTACTTTACTACAACTTTGACATCGTCTATCAAAGAGGCAGGACAATGCTGTCGAGGATGCGCTGTCCCGAATAATTTTGATGGCAGCAGCAGAGCCAGAGATGGAGGAAGAAGTTGTGTCATTGGTGTCATCTTGCATCACCAAGGATCAAATGCAAGTCGCAACGGCCAAGGATGCTACCCTACATCAAGTGACCAAGTACCTCGAGAAGGGATGGCCAGCAAAGAGGATACTCACTCAGGAGCTGATGCCTTTCTTCCAGCTTAGAGAGGAATTGTCCGTTGTGCATAGCATTGACTTCAGGGAAGACAAAGTTGTTGTGCCGGATTTGCTGACCTCGGACTTGGTTCCTTTTCCACACGAGATACACCAGCTGGCATCGTGAAAACTAAATAAAAACTTCGAGACAAGTTCTGGTGGCCCCGGATAAGCAGGCACATGGAGTACGCCATACAAAGCTGTCACGTGTGCCAATCAGCTGACAAGTCAGCAAAACCAGTCGTGGCACCACTACGTCCAGTTACTCTCCCGGAAAAGCCGTGGCAGAAGGTGGCTATGGACATCGCGGGCCCGCTGCATCTGACCACCGGCAGTCCCAAGTTTGTCATCAGCCTTGTGGACTACCATCCCAAGTGGCCGGAAGTTTGTTTTGCAAAAACGCTTACGTCATAAGCGGTGATAGATTTTCTGCGAGGCGTGTTCGGTCGTGCGGGCTATCCGGAAAAACTAGTGACAGACAACGGGCCACAGTTCAAGTCGAGGCTTTTTGAAGACTTCCTGAATGAAAAAGGAATAAAACATGTGTCTCGTCGGTATACTACCCACAGGCCAATGGGTTGGTCGAACGATTCAACAGGAGCCTGAAGGACTTTATTCAAGTTTCAGTTTTGGAAGGACGACCACTTAGAGAAGCCGTCATGGACTACTGGGTGTATACCGGTCTACCCCACACTCGACTACAGGAGTGTCTCCTGCTCAGCTCCTCCACGGTCGCCAACCCAGAATCCGACTTGACATCATTGGCCTTCCACCAAAGAACTTCTTTTGGGAGCCAGCCACGGCAATGGAACACTTACGAGATCCACTCCAAATCAAACAGCGCTCGACGAAGGAGTATACCGATGCGAAAAGAAGTGTCAAAACTCAAAGATTCAAAGAGGGAGATTATGTACGGGCCCGTAAGCCCACAAGTGTCAGTAACGGTGAGCTTTCATACTCCCGACCACTGATAATGCAGAAACAGTTGGTTCAGGCACTTTCCATCTGGAAGACGGACGCAGCTGGAATGCTTCCAAGCTGGTGGCGGTGCCTGAGGAATGCGTCAATGAAAGAGGTGAATGGTTGTTACGCTTGCTGCACATTCCTGGAGATCAAGAACAGTCAGCCAGGAGAACCGTCTCGGGCAACCAAGGCGAATATTCTGTCGGGGATAATCGCGAAGCTTTGGCAACGCCATGTCAAGTTTTAGGAGGCGCCGACTTGGTTGAGGAACATCGCTTGGAAGCATCGGCGACGCCATTACAAACTACGATTGCACCAGAATCCGTTGAAGAACAACGTTAGGAAGTTTTGACGTCGCCGCTACAAGTGTCACAATATGAAAGTCCTGTTGTTAGACATCGGCTGGAAAATTCTGCGGCGCCTATACAGGCTCCAGGAACAACGTGGACGGACGGATCTAACAGAGAACCGTCGACAAGAGAACGATGGCGTCCCGCCCGTCTCCAGGACTTCCATATAAATTACCTATCTTTCGCTTAGTTGTTTTGTTTTTCAGAGGGGGGGGGGGGTAGTGTTGTGTTCTGTTTTCATGCTGGCAACGCTGTATATATCATAACGTCCTGTGGCAACACTTCACTGACATAAAGAAACACTTTTCGTTCAACGTTCGAACAAATTGGTCGGCCCTTCCTTCGTGTCCTCAGGACACCACAAAGACTTTTAAAAATTGGTTCGGTTTGTGCATCGTAAGGATAACCGGAGATAGCGCGCAGAGCTTTTTTTCTGTAGTAAAAAATGTTTAGTAATGTTTGATGTGGTTGTGTTTCTCCAAACTAGATGGCAGTAGTTGAGATGAGAAAGGAAAAGGGAATTGTAAATAATCAATTTTATATTAGTGGGCAGAAAAAAGTGCAAATTTGTAAGAATACCTACAACGCAAGAGAGTTTTTTTAGCAATTATTTGAATATGTTTGCTCCAAACTAAGTGTTCTTCAAATACAACTCCTAGGCTTTTAGTAGAGTTGTATTTTCTAAAGGGATTCCCGTGATGCGCTTTTGGAAAGTATTAAATGATGAAATATATTAATTGAGAGTGGTTAAGCTGTGGATCCTATACAGTTCCTATAGATATAATGTGCTCCTCTTGTCAGCAGTTCCGCCTAACAATTTATAATTATTCTCAACTGACCCTCATCGCCACGAACCAACAGGCTCTTAAAGAGACACTGAAATAAAAAACACGCTATTTTTAAAGAAATCATTTAGGACACATGATTCTTTTTCTTAACTTTCTAACGAAAGAAACAATTTTGTTTGAGCAATAGTTAACGCGGTTAGACGGAATTTAGCTGGAGGAAGCCAGCCCTAGGCCCCACCCAGAAACGTAGTTAACTACGTTCCATTACTCGACTCTCACCCTATGGTGAGACGCTCAACGTGTGGAATGTGCACTGTAAAATTATTTATCCTTGCTGTAATAGTATTTCTCATTCACTTTTTGTTTTACTTCTTTGTTGCCAAAAATATTTCAAGATCGCCTTTTCCGCATTGAGGTGAAACGATAACAAACATGGATGCCGGCGTCCGCAGAGTGCTAAATGAGCGCAGCTCGTCCAAATCCTCTGCTTTTATGAGTGCGAGTTGTATTGCGTTCACCGAGGTGTTTAGAGGAAGATCTCCTTAAAGCGGGCCTGCTATGTTTTTAATTTGCATCAAGCCCCAAACTACACTGAACGTAGTAACTCAATGAAGCTTTTCTTTCTCAATTCGATTTATTTTAGGAGTTATAGGCAAATTAAAATTAAGAAACAAGCAAAAATAACTCTGCTGACGTCCTTGGTTGCTTGGTGGCCGTGAACTAGACGAGGGGTTGAGCGCGAGCGCTCACGACTGCCGTATTCTGTCGACGGCGCGAGAGGGCGTACAAGCGTGTTCTGGATAGGCTGTAGAGCGGGACGGTTCTCATTGATTTTGCTGCGCGATTAAACACAAAATCCGGCATGACCACAAAAGCTGCGCTCACGAGCGCCAGCACATAGGTAGATGCCGCTCATCGGAGCCACTTCGCGTTGCCATGAAGACGGTACGACCGCATGACAAAGTTGCCACCGAGCGTCTGGGAATCGCTCAGCGGCCAACTTCGCCGACGGGCATCTTCCGTACCGGTACCACTGGTCTTCTAGTAGGCGCCGCTCATCGAGTGGTATAAATGACGATCATTTCCTTGGTTCCGTGTCAGGCTGCGTTGACTTTACTGATCTGAACACTGAACTCTATCAGTAGTTGAGTCTGGCTCATGCCACTTGTACGGGCCAAAGGCAGTGGTCGCCTTCAGCACCAGCAGGACTAACATGCCTTCGATCAACCGCTGGCCGGTAGCGCGAGTGACGCATCATGGTGAAGCTGGGACTACCCGCAAGCGTAGGGCGCCAGCCATGACTCGCAGGCCCCAGCAGTCGAGGCCTACGCAGCCTTCGTGCAGCGATCTGCGGCCGCTCTGTTTTCGTAGCGTCCCACGTAAACTATGTTGCTCGATCTGGTTTGATTTGTTTCTTTGCGCGTGTTGATGCTGAATACAGATGTGGGTTCCTGTAAAAGCGGCCCCACTGCTATGTGAATTCCGCAACCGTCATGATTGCAACAATGGTGTCAGTACTGAGAAGATGCCTACACAGGTAAGAATTTGCGAGCCATTTGGTTGGAGGCAACCGCGCGTTCGGCTCGCATCAAGTTTGTCCGGGTATACTTCCATCATATCGCTTCTAAAGGCAAGTAGCTCTCTACTTTTCAGTCCAACTGTCCTGCAAAGGACAGTTGATATTTGTACCGGGTCGCGTTTTTATTGTGCGTCATGACGCTCACTCACCTTGCTCCCGGATGCCCTGAAAAAAACAACAACAGAAAAGCCGAAATGATTGCGCATTTATTTTGTACCTTTTTTAGTCCACTGGGCTGCTTTCTACAGCACGTCGACATACGCTGACCGGCGCTTGTACTGCACCGTGACTCGTGCATTGTGAAACGCTACAAGGCCTCTTTTATGTTCATGTTTTGCCATAGCCTCCTCTTTACTCACGAAGTCTGGCAGTTCAAAGACGAAGCACCAGAGTGCCCGGTTGCAGATTTGGAGCGCGAGGATCTGGTAGCACAGAGCATTTCTCAAGGAACCTGGACGTCAGCGCTCAGCTTTTGCAGCGGCGAGGGCCCGAAACATGGTTTTCGAACCCGACGAGAAAAGAAGCGGTAGCGCGAGGAACGCGAGAAGCACGAGCGGATATTCCATCGCTCGGGAGAAGTGTGTTTCGGCTTCTCGCCGCTGCGGGGCGCTTGTCACGTGGCTCTCCTCTCCCATCCGTTGTCAGCCGCTCTACCTTATCAATTTCGGCGGCCGCTTCTCGTGGTGATCTGCCAGGCTTGGTCAGTATAGAGGAGGCTATGGTTTGGCGAGCGTTGCAGAAGGTTTTAGATGGGGCCGGAATAGCAGACGGACGAAGGCGAAAACGGATGCCGACGCACAGCTTTCATGTCCGCGTCTTCCGGGCACTGCAGACGACGATAGACAACAGTCAAATAGGAGAGGATGCCGAGGGCTGCCGGGCGCCTGCTCGCCCGACTAACAAGCTGTGTCAGACGGCAGACTACACGAACCGGATGTCACGAAAGGGAGACAAAAGGGCCGGCTAGCTAGAAACAGCGTCTCAGCTGAGACTGGAGAAAAGAAAGCACTGCCAAAGCCAGCGCACGAGCTGAACGGGACTCAAACCTCGTCTCAAGGCGCTCGCGAGCCCCAGCCTTTGCAGTGCTTTGTTTCACCCAGTGTCAGCTGATACGCTGTTCGAGCAAGCCGGCCCAGGCTTCCGAGCGTGTTCGGCCCAGCAGCTAAGCTAATCCAGTAGTGGGCGGGGCCACTTATTTCTGAATGGGGACTAGAGCAGGCCGTCAACTCTACATAAAGTGTGTCTAATGGCGTCAACATTGTGCGAATTTCTTTTTATTTCGTGGAAATATTACAAAAAAAATCAGTGTCCCATCTATGCTTTTTAAGAACAAATTGGCTTCAGAAACCACTATTGAGCGCAGCTCTTCGGGGCCGTTTCCGGCTTGAGTGGCCTCGCCGTCGCCATCTGCATAACCGCGCGTTGCATTATGGGACTTTTCTCATACTGACGTCACACGTGACGTCACGCGTGACGTCACGAGGGGCGTAACTCGTGACGTCACCGCCCCTTGCATTGTGGGTGAATTTCACTGCTAAATATTGAGGAAAAGGTTCCCCGCCAAATATGGGGAAATATTTCCCCGCTAAATTTACTGGAAAAGTTCCCTGCTAAATTAAATGGGGAATTTTTTCTGCTAAATTTAGCAGAAGAATTTCGCCGCTAAATTTTGCGGGAAAATTTTTCTGCTAAATTTAGCGGAAAAAATGTCCCGCTAAATCTAGCGGAAAAATTTTCCGCGATTCCCCGCTAAATTTTGCGGGAAATTTAGCGAATATTTTCTGCTAAATGGGAGAGGAGCAGAAGAGGAGGAGGGAGGATACGGACGAGGAGGAGGGGCATAGCCTCCTCCCGTACCTTCCCCTCCTCCTCCTCAAGAGCTGCGCTCTAATTCGACGTTACAGCAGATTGTAAATGCCTTTCTTTTTTCTTTTTTTTTTAAATTGCGATAGCATTCGTCTCGAGACTCACGACGCAGCTCACTATGAATACGACGACACAAATTTTGAGTAAGCACTTTATTTTAATAGTGGTTTACGACGGAATCATTAACGCCAGCGCTACTGCTGCGCGCCACTTGGAAATTGAGTGATCTGTGTAATCATTTAATATGCTGTCTGTGTAATCATTTAGTGTTCCAGCTGTTTCCCCACCATCTTTCACCATGTACCAACTAAGGTCACTGGATCTGGGAAAGTAGCACCATTGCCCTCCCGCCCGCTAGCCGGACACAAAAGAGAAATACCAACATACAGACAACAAAACTTCTCAAGGTGATTGGCTGATCGGAATCGGGTGCCATGGCGATCGCCATTTTGGCCTTTCAAATCTTCGAAGCTTCGAGAGGGTCGTTCCAAACAGTCGCACCAATATCACTATGGAGCACAATCGTACAGAAAGCGTTCATCGGCCAATAAAGACCCCTTTCCCAATTCGCGTGCCGATTATTAGAATGGCGGAACCTCTACTCAATGGAGGAAAAACTAACATCGTGGAACGTGCAAGTAATTCAATAAGATAGCGAAAATCTAAGCGCGGCCAACGCTAGTAGCCGACGAGCAAATCAAACAGAGTCTAGAGTGCAACGCGACTGTGCTTATCACCTTTTTTTTTTTTTGCGAGTGTGTTTTTTCTTTCTAATACAACCAAACGCATCAAGCCGGAATTCCTCAGCTGCCAACGGGGGGTAGTATTTAGGAATGTGTCTATAAGTATCTTCGGCATTGTGCACGTAAGAAACTTGTCACTCATGCTGATCTCCCCAGATCTCTTACAATTATATTGACGCCCGCGCAGCTGGCCAAGAAGGCAGCGCGGCCGTGGCCTAACGGTTATCGTGCTTGCCTCCCACGTGAAGAGTCAGGGTCCGATTCCAGGAGCGACGTGTCTTTTATTTATTAATGCGAATAGCATTCTTTGATATCACGCACTTTTCGTCTATCTATGTATCTATCTGGCTATCCAACTTCTTACGCCGCGGGTCGATAAATAAATAAAAAAGACCGGCGCCGGCTGGGATTCGAACCGTTGACCCTTTGATCATCAGGCAGACGCGCTAACCACAAAGCTATGAAGGTTTTTTCTTTAGCTCTGAGCTATCAATGCACTCTAAACGGTTGTTTATATCTTTGCCATAGGACGCGCTTACAGCGCTGTCCAGCTACCGGTGCGCGCGTTCCATCTCCCTCACCTCTCCAGCGCTCACCCCACTCTCGTGAGGCTGAGCACGGTCAGCAGCTCACCCTCCCGCGCTCGAGAGGGTGATGCAGCGGCCGTAAGCTCAGCCTCACGAGAGCGGAACGAGCCCTCGTGCATGGAACGCGCGCGCACCGGTAGCTGCAGACAGCGCTGTAAAGCGCGTCCTATGGTAAAGATATAAACAACCGTTTAGAGTACCGTTGGTTGAGACTAGGCTGAAAGACGCCAGAAAGTCTCGGTCGGTACCATTTTGAGTGTTTGCAGTGTATGGCGCGTGCTTTGCTCGCCTTCCTAGGTGACACAAACGCACGTGCTGGGCTGCGGGAGATCGTGCGCAGGGCTGTGAAAGTGTCAACAAATTTAGAATCGCCTCAAGAGTGGGGCTGGCGTATCCAGAGTGTGCCGGCCACCTGACGAACGCGCATAACCTGCACCGTTTGATGCTATTCGCATTAACGTAGATAATCATTCCCAAAGGATGGGTTCTGCTGTTTTTACTTGTCATTTCCTCAAGTTCTTCCGAGGAACTTTCTCGTCTCACCCAGTTACGAATGTACTACGCGCCGAACGTTCTAGGCTGAATGTTCCAAAAACCATGGCGGTACAGAAGGTGCTCCGCGTGGCGAGCCGGAGTCAGTCTCGCCCCAGCGTGCGATCCTGCGTTTACGCCGCCATCGACGCCCGCAACGCTCTACTGTTATGTTCTGTTTCATTTTTGTATTGGGCAAAAGTTCGCCCCATTAAACGTTTAGTTTCTTCAGTTATCATCGCCTCATCAATTGTCATTCATGACAATATGTTGCTCTTCTTGTGTGTTTCAAGACAGTAAAATTACTTTTCAATTCCTTCAAGCACTGACGTTCCATGTGATGGCGATACAAAGATGTATGCCATCACATTCGGTGTATTTTAGGACAACCTCTAGGCACGTGACTCAAGACCACCCTAGACGGCCTCTAGGGCGATTTCATGGACGACCTCTAGGATGACCTCAAAGACGAGGTCTAGGACGACGTCGAAGGCGACGTCTAAAATGACCAGTAGGATGACCTTTAGGGCGAACTCAAGGAGGACCTCTAGGACGACCCCAAGGACGACGTCATATAGGATGATGTCAAGGACGACGACTACGACGACCTCTAGGACGGCCTCTAGGGCGACCTCAAGGGCGATCTCAAGAATGACGTCTAGAACGATGTCTAGGACGACGTTGAGGTGAACGTCGGCATGCTCGCGGCGCCTGCGACTGCGGACGTCCTGAGTATGCGGACGTCCTGCGTCCGCGCATAAGTACGGCACATTTGAGGCCAGATAGCGTGTCTATCAAACTGGATGAAGTAGCTAAACAATGCTATCGCGTTAAAAACAGTTTTTTTGTTTTCATTTTAGTGCCTTTCTAAGTTATTTGAAATTTTCTTTCGTTTGCTCCACGCGCGAGAAGAGTTGCATCTCGGCCCTGAGGGGGGATCAGAGTCGGGCAACGAGCATGCTCACGATTCATCGAAGCCTGCGGGGTGCGATACGATTCCTTCCTAGCACCGCTTTGCGGTTGAGCCTCTTAGCTCCTCCTTAGCGGCAGAATCTTCTGCTGCGTTTTGTATGTTTCAGCAGAGAGCGCACTTCAATGATTTGCGTTTCTTTTATGGTGGCAGTCATTATTGCCGTCAGCCAATCACCGGGTTTGCTTCGTGTAGGAACGTGGTGTCATGTGACGTCATTATGTTACGTGACGCCACGCGACATTGTGATATTTAGAGGAAATCACGCCCCTGACTCCCCGCTCAATTTAACAACCGCCCGCTCAACTTCACCGCTCAACAATGCTTGGCCATTTTCCCCAGCAAAGTTGCTAAATTTAGCGAGAACATACCTACGTGCATTGTGATTAGGTGTAGCCTCGGCGCAGCAAAGTGCTCACCCGGTAGAACGCTTTGCACCACCGGGTTCTCACAAAGTGAACTTTAAAAATGTGACAATAGGCATGACGTTTCAAATGTTTATACGCCTTGCCTCACAAACTGAACTTTAAAAGGTGACAATAAGCATGACGTTTCAAATGTTTATACGCCTGGCCTATCGTGTGGCATTGAATACCTTATTTCTCGGTCCAAAACCTTTCTACAGCCTCGTCAATCGCCGAGCTCACACTACATATCATTGTAATTGGCTATCCGGGGTCTCCTTCTACGTAAGACATATGTGCGGTGACACAAACAGTGTGGAAACAACTTTGAAGTTATTCAGGGAAGCGTCGATGCCGGCTTGCAGAGTGTTCTAGCCAAGCTGCGTTTCATTCCTTGGCACCGCCTTGTTCACCAGCCCGTCGCTGGTTTGTGAAAGAATCACAGTGTAGGTTATTATGGTCCCGGCCATCTGAAACAGAAGAAATTTCATATTCATTCTAAAGATGGTATCATTTTGGTATCAGTTCAAGACCAACGTACGCGTCCCATCCGGAGTGTAACGGATCTCCGTTCACAGCACGTACAAAGACCAGCTAAGGTCGTGACGAGGCAAATCACTATGTCGTTCCGTAATCATATACTTTCATCCGGCACATTCTGTATTGAAGTACGCTTCGACCGATCGAATGCCAACTCGAAGAAAGCCTATATTGAGTCAGTAGTTACACTCATGCGTACTTTTCCATATCCCGCTTCCACTTCCTCTTGCCCGTTCGCTCACAATTGCTTCCCGCTGTTAAATTTCGTTGGTCATTGCTTGCAACCTTTGACGCTGAAATAACGAGCGATGTTAAACTAAATGTAACAAGTTGAGCTGTGCATCTATGTCATGTTACAAAAATGTTGACCCGTGTAAGAATCGCAATTTAAAAATAATTTTTTTAAAAATGAAAAAGATTTCAAAATAAGATTCTGGTAGTTTATTTTTTTTTCCATTGTTTTGCGAAGTTCATAGTGTCATGGGGATCGGAAAACCTTCACTCACTTACAGTTTAATTTGAGGGAGCACCGCATAATTTCTTTCAATTATTGAACTCTAGGCTCTTAAAGTAGGTAATTTCATTCAAAGGGCAAAGAATGCTATTATAGCGCTTGTAGTAATGACTTTATTACAAAACACTAATCGAAAAGCATCTTCACCAATGTTCACTAATCGAACAGCATCTTCACCAATGCTCACTTATTAAAGATGAATAGCACGTGAAGCGAGCTCGAACGACGTTTAACTGCCTACGTATTACTTTAATCGCACATATTTATGCTCATGCTGCTTATTGTTTTGTTTTTCAAACCATGGCTTCAAAACTTGTATTATCATGTAAGCACGCGTTACATCGAAGTGTCTGTGGCTTACCGACACCAGTAGAGACTTGTTCAGCCGAAAGAAGCCGGCACCGCTGAGGCACATTTCATCGGGATCTATGGTTTCATGCAGGTACCGAAGCTGTCAAAAAGAAAAATGGACGCCACTTAACAGACATATTTCAGCACGCATACAATAACACTACTGCTAGAGGAAGAAGATCACATCCCTGTACTAAAGCTTCCGTAAGTATTAACGATCTGTACTACAAAGTATAGCGTCTGGCACCTCTTGTCGAATTAAGTTGTAGAGACGCGGGCAGCTTAAGAATTGCCAGGCTTGGCTCATTATGTTCTCGCTTCTTGCTGAATGATTCGATGTTTGGGATTCATATCGACCGAAGCTGCAATCTCATTGACTGAGTACCGATAGTAACACGCCCAGAACTCGCCATGTCGTGATTTCATGAAGATGTCGGTGTATGCAGAGTTACGAATAAACGAAATAGATAAATGTAAAACTCAAAATAAGTATTTATCAAGGCGATCTTGCGCCTACGAACTAAGAGGGAATTCATCCCGCGTCTTGCGTGGGTGGCGGACCAGAAGAAGTGTGTTATCTTTGCTGTTACACACGGGGAAGGCTTGAGGAATGTTGTCAATTGGAACACACGATGACAGCCGAGAATGGGTTGTCACTTTTCAGAAGAACATTGATTGATAACTTTAAGAAACAAAAATTAACCAGGACGACTGGGGTTAAAACCCCGTTCCTGCGCGTGGCGGGCTCGTGCGTTCCGAACTCCGTCACGCACGCGGCAATAGCAGCAATGCCTTGTTCATAGTTACCAGTGTGTGCTCTGTTCCATGGGAGAAGCCATGTCTGTTTATGCTGACGTCATGACACAGGGGGGGGGGGGGGGCAGCGCTTTTTTCAAGACTTAGATTTTGTTTAGAAACCTTCGCACATATCGTGGTGCAAGAACGTCAGAAATGCATAGTCTCAAAGCTACAAGAACAATACCGATGAGAGAGTGCTGTAAAAAGCAAAAATCTTGTTTTATGCACAGCCCCTTTCTTTACAAAGCCTGAGTTTGACATTATTATTTTCCATTTTTATCGCTGGGGGCTAAAATTTCGGACACTGGTCTATTGCCTAAAACATTGTCCTCGTATCCGTACGCTCGGAACTGACGTGCTAGAAATATTAGCGGAAATAGCAAGCGCCGCTGAAAATTATGTTAAGAAAAGGAGGCCTGACAACATGAGCACAAAAATTTTGTAACATAAAAAAGATAAAATGTTTCTACAGGAACCTTAGCTCAAATCGGTCGTCTACGCCAACGTCCGCAGTTGACATTCAAAAGTTTGTACGTCTCATTTGCTATTGTAGCAAGAGAGCTGCACCTCAAGTTTTAACAAGATCAAATGCGCCTTTGATAAAAAATTTTACATAGCTACATGCAGATCCTAATTTTTGCGATTGGTTTTAGACCAAGTTTCGGGATTTATTTTACCCTATACATATACACAATATATTTTTTTATTGGAAGTTTGCGTTTTTCTGTTTTACGAAAACTTCAATGACTGTCGACACAGGCCTCATAAAAACTGTGTTTTGAAACACCTTGAAGGTGCCCTGAAGTGATTTCCAGTTTGTAAGTTGTATTTCCTCTTCAAAATAGTTGAGTCTTCTTAAGCTTATTCTCGGTGTGCGCCCCTCGTAAAAAGTGGGGCCGCCTGTTTCACGTCAGTGCATTGCATCGTCGAACGGAAATTTCGGGGTGTATTATACAAAACAAAAACAAAGTTAAGACTACGCCTTTTTTTCTTCTTTTTTTAGAGTGTAGTATAGTTTACGAACAGAGACACACCAGTTAAAAACTTCTGGCCAGCTATAAAGCAAGAGTTTCACTAGGTTTGCCATTCCCGTAGATTCGACGGCGCTTGTTGTTTCGATCGGGAGCGGCCTTCGGCGCGTCTTCAAGCTTCGAACTTTTGCCGGCACAACGCGAATGTGAGTCCGGCGCCTTAGGCCTACTAACCGCCGAATTCACAAACCTCACTCAAATTGAGGGGCCCCTCCACTTCCCCGAGGAAGGCGCAAGGGTGGGCGCTGGCTAATCGCGATAACGGATCCGCCGTCGCGATTGGCCAACGCCGGCCCTCACGCCTTCCTCGAGGAAGTGGAGGGGACCCTAGATTTCAGTGAGGTTTGTGAATTTGGCGGTAAGCGTCTCGGGGGTAGCGCATCCTTGGTGCAGTCCAGGTCGACACTCACACACGCCCAGTCGATAGTACGAGCGGTAAATATGAACACCGACCCATTAACACGATAACAGCACACGTCACGTGGCAAGAACGTCAGGTTCAGATCCCAGAAATGAGCGTCTCAAACACTCGGCCTGGCCCCGATGTCCTCGACATCCAGAATCCAGATTCCCGGTTGGGGCGCTTACTCGAAGGCTTCTGGGAAAGCAACCTTTGTTGGTATGCGGGGTGTACGGTTTGCTTCTCTGTCGTGAGCTACGACGACCCGCGCTGGGCCCGCTGGGCGACACTGCGCTACGTCGCGTTCTTGATGAGGCTGGAATAGACTCCCGTTCGGAGCCAGCGTCGGCCAACGCGATTGGGCGCGCGCTCGTCGAGGTTACGACGCGATCACGCGCCGATAAGTGGAGCGCCATGAAGACGAACCACGAGGACACGCCGAGGCTAGGTGGCGTAAGCTACCGCCCGCTATAAAGAATACGATCGATAGCCATCGATCCATCCATCCATCCGATGGAGTCGGGCGGGCACATCACCCTGGGTCGGTGAAAAGCGAGGAAAAATATACTTCGCTGGTTTCAAAGCGAAATTTAAGTATTACACCTTGTGCACCATTAACGTTTCGCGTCTTTGTCAAAATACAACGCACAACTTGCTCAAAACTAGGTATAATGATAACAATCGTAATTTCCCATACCCTCCTTCCCCCCCAATAAAAACAACAAAAATAGAACGCGAGAGAACAGAGTTTGCATGGTTTTTTTTATTGCCGTAGGATCAGTAGGCAACATTACAATCGGGAATTAAATGTTAACTGACACCTATTACAAAATATAACACTAACAAATATCTTTTTTTCTCAGAGAGCACTTCAGTGCGCCTTTAAGAAGATTGCACAAAAATTCGGATGCCTGGAACGCCTTTCTGACCGGTTTGTTTAGCGCGCCCAAAAAACGTGTCCTTCGATTTTCACCTGATGACATCATAAACGTGTCATGCTGTCGCCGACCGCGATCCTGGCGGTGTGACAGCAGCGGCGGTGGATGCGGCAGACGCCTGTTACACTGCAGGTCTTCATCCAGCCTGACAGGACATGGAAGCCTCGGCAGCCAGGAGTTGGGACGCCGCGACGGCAACGACACTAACGTCCTCTCGTGTTCTTTTTTTTTTTGAACTTTTGCGTTTAATTGTTTGGGATTGCGAAATTCTACGATATGGCACCCGGGCTTTTATTAAGTCTTTTGTTGCCACTTAGGGATCACTTTCGATGCATACGGACCGTGTGTTGAGCGCAAGTTGGTCTGCTTCTCTTGCAGGGTTCGTGCTGACTAAAGAACGCCGAGATTTGATTGGCTCTGATTGAAGAGGATAGTGGGTAGACCTCAAAGCAAGCTTGCTTGGCTGTCTACCCACTATTCCTCTATCAGAGCCAATCAGAGCTCGGCGTTCTGATGTCACCAGAATCCCTGCAAAAGAAGCAGACGAATTTGCGCTCCGCATAAAATGCTAAACACACTAGCCAAAGAGATGTTGCAGGCACTGTAGTAAAACAATTGGCCCACAATCATATAAACCTTTTCATATTATGGAAAGATCTCTCTGGAGCTGCATGTTGGGGGGTGAGTGAGTAAACATATTGACGTGACCGTTATACCTGCTGCACGTATCCGTGCGTTGCTGCAAACGTGTAAGCCGCCTTCGTGGCGTCCTTGAGTTTTTGTGCCTGCAAAACAGTGGGAAAATGTACATTCCTTTTCTAAATACGATGACATATGCGGGGCGTTTCGTGAAACTCCAGTAAATTCGATTTTGCGAAAACTACGTATCGCACACAACACACACACACACACGCACGCCCCAGAAGTTTTATGCGGAAGTGGCCATTGCCAAAAAGGCCTTGAAGGAAAATGATTGGCGTCCCGTAAAATTAGGTAATTAATTATGCATTATTTTAAAGGCCTGATTATAATTTTAAAAAGTTGATGCGAATCACAAAAAACTATTATATCCAGCCACATTACAATTATATAACGCACACGCAACATTTCCCGGCGTTCCGAAAAAAAACATTCTCGATTTAGACGCGTTTTTTGGTTTCGGTTTCTCATCGGAGCACATCTCCCCGACAGCAATCCCGCTCTCTGTGGCCAAAACGTGCAACATGCGTGCGACGCCATGCATCGCACGTAGAGGTGCGTCTTCTCACCGGCACCGACGTCGAAAAGGTAAAACCTCGTGTGGAAGTCGGCAAGCTCTCTCATCTGTAGGCTCTGCTACGTGCGTTACGTGGCGGCGCACGCATGTTGCGCGTTTGGACCACGGAGAGCGGGATTGCTGGTGCGGAGATGTGCTACGCCGAATAACGCTGCGCTTGCGTTATATAATTGCAATGTATATAGGTTTCGTTGTTTTGGCTAATGTCTGAGAAGTTTCTAATTGAAACACGCCCTTAAGTTCAATAATTAAAGAAGTTCATTACTCGAAAATAATGCATGATTTAATTGTTCCGAACTATAATCAATTTTCATAGACTCTTTAAAAAAGACATCAATATTTTCTTTTGATGCGTAGTTTTTGCAAAGGTGAATTTACATCACTTCAGTGAAACGCCCAGTCAATATCGTCAGAAAACCTGGGGATCGTGCGCGTCTATCTGTTGCTGCTCGATAGCACAGGCAACCATTAGTTGAGACCCTGCCGGATTGGGAGGGGGGGTGGGAGGGGACGGAAGAAGCACATGTCGAGAGGGAAGGTGAACCACTACGGACTTCACTATAGAAGCCGACACCTGTCCCACCAAATCTAGCGAACATGGTCACGTGACTTTCCCGGGACCTCCCCTCAAAATTTAGCGGACGGTGGTCAGGTGCTGTCATCAGAGATATTTTGGACACGCAATGTTATCAGCATGACGTGGTCACGTGAAACCAACCCCTCGACCGAGTCACGTGACTTCGCCTGACGTTACGATGTGATGTCACGCGATAACAACCACATGATCACGACGTGACATCCTGAGCTTACGGTGTCAACGTGATGTCACGTCCTGTGATGATGCATCACCTGACCTCACGTCACGGGACACTGCAACGTCAGGTGACAATGCATCACATGACGTGCCGCGGCACCGCAACATCATGTGATCCGGTGGCGTCACAGAGTCACGTGAGAACCATGAAACGCTGCGTATAACATCTTCGGCAGTAGGCTAGGGTGAAGAGTAGCTTTTAATAGCGGCGTTGTCGCGTTCACTAACCTCATCGGTTAGAGCCTGGCTAATGCAGGCCATGTCCATGAAGGCAAAGGAAGAGTACAGGCAATACGACACTGCAACCCTGACGTGTGAACGAAAAAGCCGTCGTGAAATATTGCATAGAAAACAATGCAAACATCGAGGAGAACTCCCGCAGACATCGCCACCAGTGGTGCCTCCCAGATGGCGTTCAAGGAATGTTTGAGATCTCTTATGCCTCCGAGATTGTGCCGAATGACCTCAAGCTGCTGAGACAAATGCATCTCATTGTGAACAGCCCCGAATCTGCAGCAGCGTTCAAATATTTTAACCTGGGCCTGAAGATAAGCCACCAGGACAGAAGAGCAGGAACTCAGGACAATGTAGGGGAAAACATCGTAGAGGAGATAGTACATACCGGTTAAGACAGCACCAATCTTGCCCAAAAAGCCAAAATTATCAGGTAGCTCTGCCGTGAGGCTCACCGAGGAAAGCAACGTCGAAAAGACGTACGTGCTAACTATACCTTGTACTACAAAGAATCGACGGAGAAAAGACCATCGTTGTCTCCAGACACCTCTGGCGCATCGACTTGAAGGCAAGAACCCTGTGGTTTTCTCGAATACTGACGCTTTCTTAAAGAACTTCACAAGCCCGCTTGATCCTGTGGCCACGGTGACAAAGTTGAGCAGGGCCTTGAGA
This sequence comes from Ixodes ricinus, assembly GCA_037355805.1. Classification (NCBI taxonomy): domain Eukaryota; kingdom Metazoa; phylum Arthropoda; class Arachnida; order Ixodida; family Ixodidae; genus Ixodes; species Ixodes ricinus. The sequence goes on along the minus strand of JAZHYW010040343.1, from coordinate 61,029 downwards.
CTCACCGTCGCTTGTAGAATAATCAGGAGAAGCGAAGGGAAATCATGATAAGAGAGATTGCTACGTATGTGACACCTTTTTACGATGACCGCTAATTCAACACTAAACCATGACGCAACGGCAAATGCTGCATAAGCGGTATAAGAACTCCTCCATGTGACCTTGGCGTTTTCCAGCGGCTTCCAAAAGCTTGGAATGAAAAAGCAACCTCCCAAACGACAGAGCAGCGCGTATGGAAGGAACTGACGCTGCATCACCGAAATCATTGCGTCCCCGAACTGCAAAAGAGAAGCGTGATAGATTGTTAGAGTAAAATATTAAAATGCGCCTACTTCGATTTTTGAAAGTTTGTTATCTGCGAGTAAGACAGCCTACAGAAGATTTTTATAGCTGCAAAGATATGCCTATCTTATTTACACTCTTTCTCTGCAGCCATAGTCTGTTGCAGGTTAAGGAAACCAGGACCAACCTCTACTACAGTCCTGTCTGCTGGCCATATGATGGCTGGTTTCTTCCTCCTCACTCGCCTCTTCTCCAGCGTTCGCTCTACTAGAGTGGAAATAGTGTAGGGCTTTTTTGGGAGGAGCTAGTACTACCCTTCTGAAGCTGCAAATGACTATTGGCCATAAGATTCTCCTGGTTAAATTTCTCGTGTAATGAATAATTATTATTTTTTTCACTTAGCGCTTGCTTTGTTTTCTTATCCTATTCGTTTTCGTCTTTTGGGATACTTTTTTAGTGATCAATCAACTCACTCATTAGATTGTACTAATTCACAAACTGACCGTAATTGGTATCTGGAGGATGCATACCGGTTGTAAGAAAAGAAGATTGTTTCCTACTACCATTGTGGCGAAAGCCGTATGAAACCCCTAAGTAGGGGTTTGAGCATTAATTCTTTCTTCTGATAGGTTCATAAATGTCCAGTCTGAATCTTAGATTATAGAGTGGCCGACACGGTGAAAATGCCTTTGTTGAGAGGATTGGCACGACGAGTGTAATTTCGAGGCTCTTAACGCGGTAAGATTGAAAACGTAGAACGTATTTGTTTTCGTCGTTGTTGTTTTGCAACGGAAACACTCACTTGGCAATCTCTCATAGGAATGAGCCGGTTTTCTGAAGAGAGATCCAACGATGTCTCGGTTTCTTTGCTTTTCTTATATCAGCCGAACACACTGACTTTGTAAATGGGATCCTTCGGGCTCCAAGCCAACCGGAGCACCTGCTTCGCTAAGAGGCGCGCTGAGGTACTCAGGAAGCGACAGCCCGCAAAGAATAATGGAATTGCTTTTCTTTTTCGGCCTTTACAAAATTAATTGCAAGTACCACCACAGCAAGACTTCAAGGTAAAATAAGATTTTATCAAATTTAATCAAGTCAGAATAAAGTGTTCGTGATTCAGGTCGAATCGATTAGCCCTATCTCGCAATTGAAACGCGGCAGTCGAATACCGAGCGCGATCGACGTTAATCAGCCCGTTTTACACCTTTGATTTATGCACTCTCAAAACGGGCATGATATGCAAATCGGTTGCATGATTGACAAGAAAACACGAACGTGCCTACGTTTCTTGTTCACGGGTTGCTGGGGCAACAGTTGATCGGACCATTTCTTCGCAGTATTCTAATCTCGAAGACCCTACAGCTAGAGCTTCGTCTGCATCTTCTGTTTGCTTTCTTATTCAAGAAAACGTGTCTTCATTAAGTCAACATAGCTTTCTTTCTGCAAGAACGCCTCTGGGCCTGACACGTCTTACCATTGTCCATTCTTCTTTTTTTTTCTAGCCTGATAGATATACTTTTACGGGGCGAAAGCTTTTTCATAACTGCATTTCTATCATTTCTAAAATTAACTTACTTGGATATATATTGACAAAATCCTCTTTGTGGTTTTAACCGTATTATCTCTAAAACTCTCCGCATATTATTTCATGCTTAAAACATTCAGTCCTTAAATTCTTTAGTGTTGCGATATTCCAATGATTATTGTGTTAATTTTGCTTATATACACAATAACAAACTGATTAGAAAGGTTCTCAAGAAAGGAACATATTTTGTGTGAAGACGCTATTCTGACACCGCCTCGTTAAGACGAGCCTTCGCAAGGGTGCTTGTCAGTGTCAAGTCAACGTGGCGTCCATCTAACCACAAAGCGGTAGCGAACCATCCGCTCCCTCACGCCCCCGTCGTCTCACCGGTCCTCTAACGAATGCAGCGCTGTGACGAACTGGTCTACCGTCTCCCTGGGCTTCTGGTAGCGACGGTGAAAGCATACGCTTTCATAAACCAAGTTTCGGGCTGGGACGGAGAGGTCGTCAAACTTCATCTTTACTAGGGCGTACTTTTTGTGCCTTCTACAGACAGATTGAAGGTCCGAAAGATCTTGCGCACTCGTCATCTTATCGTGTATGTACGTCAGGGTACTTGAGCATCTTCTTCTCGCTCGTTCAGTCCTGAGGCGAACCTGTAATCGTCGGAGTCCTGCAACCAGGCATGCCATTTCGACGTCTTGTCCAAGTCAAAGCTCGCTGTCTGATAAACCGAAAGAAAAAAAACCGGCTGGGACGAAACACCTCGTTTCATCGCCAGGCATTCCTAGTTCCTCCGATGCGGCGGCTAAGGTGAAAGTGGGCGGACGACGGCAAGTGGCGGTGGAGATGTCATCTCACTTCTGACACCATGTCGCGTTTCTGGTAGGACGAACGGGAGCGAAACGCCAGTCCTCTAGGCCCCAGCCAAGCAACGAACGCTTTATCCCAGATCGTTTCACCGACTACGGTTCCCTTATTTAAAGAGCAAAGGTGCGCATGCGCGGTACGTGCGAGTCATCTTGAGTCGCGCAGGCGACGCATAGTTACAATCAAATTGTGCGTGCCTTTTATTACGATTATCAAGGCAGAATTACACCGCTACAACTGAGAATTACAATGACCACAGCCCGCCTGATTATCCACTCTTAGAAAAAAGCTAGTAGTATTTACTAGGTAATGGCTAGCAACCGCTTGTCAAATATGTTACTAGGTACCTAGTAACCGTTGGCAGTAACGGTCAAGCTAGTAACGGTTACGAGGTCAAGAAGGTAATAACTGCTACATGCCTCAAAGTAGAACCCGTGTATTTTACTACCTCTAACTAGTAAGTCGTGCTACCTCCCGACAGAAGATCCGAAACGCAACGAGTCACGTGATTTCTGGGGAAAAAAAGGCGTGCGGTTATGCCACTTACCACCATTTGGCAGTAGCAACAGAAATTTAAATGGGCAATGAGCAATCCAGGTGGCGCTAGTCACCGTCAAATCAAAAGTACACACACACACAAAAAACGATTATATACAGTTCATTTGAACGCTTCCATATTTGGAACTAGATACATATCTTGTACAAAAAAATCTTCAACACATAATTCATACAATGCATTCCACTCAGATAACATACAAATGCGACGAACACAGGTGACACGCATACTCTAATCACTCAAATCGCTAATTCGCTTGAAACAATTACGTGGCTTTTATGTTTATACAGCCTTGATGCTACTACGCCTCAACGGGCGGCTGGTCTTTTAGCTGTACATGGGAAATTTAGCCAGTGCAGTACAAGCGCTAACCTGGTGTCTTTAACGCGCACCACACAGTAGTGATTACACGAACGCTTAACGGTACGACACTCATCCAGGTTGAAATGGGCAGGGGCAAGGAATCGAACCCAGGATGTTCTGCAGCTGAAGCTTACACTCCACGCTTCGAGCTGAGACGCCCACTCGGCCACCGATCCCGCTAATACTGTTGCCTTTTCATAGAACTTCTTTTTTGCCTATCTGCGCCCTCCACTGCCTATCTTTTTCCCGTTTTCACACTCTTAACTGGATTCCTGTGATACGTTTTAGGAAAGCAATGAATAATAGTTTGTCAGTTGGAACAGGTAAGGTATCGTTCATTTACACTTATTAGATCAAATGTGCACTTTTTTTAAGCAGTTCCCCTTCATGTTAACTCATTATTTTTGTTTACCATGACTGCTATGGTAACTGCAGTGTATTCTATGAAATACACACGTTTCGAAGCACAGCGTCTAGATTGCGTTCAGGGTCTGCTTTATAGAACACACAGTTAGGAAACGAAAATCTAGATGGCGTTTCAAACGACGGGAGGCGGACTGAAGTGCGTGAGGGGAGTACCCACTTCCGCAGGAGTTCCGCAACTGAGGTAATCTAGTAACTTTGGTTGGTGCTCTATAGGGCGCGCGCTCATTGGGTGAGATCCGGGTGGAGGAGGAGAGCCCAGGTGGCGAGGGAAGGATAGCCACGATTGGTTCGAAACCGGGGCAGAAGAAAAGCACATGTGGCGAGAGAAGGAGCACATCGAAGGGCGTCACTAAGTACCTGATACCTATCCCGCCAAAATGGGAGGACGGTGATGCAGTGACAGAGTTAGAGGCGTCGAAAACGTGATGGCGTTAGCATGACGTGGTCACGTGACACCAACCACGTGACCACGACACGTGACGTCACGACGTGACACCGTGATGTCACGTGGCACCAACCGCATGACCACGACGTGACACCCTGAGGTTACGATGTCATGTGCCGTGACACTGCATCACATGACGTGACGTAACATGACACTCTAACGTCAGCAGGCGACAATGCATCACATGAAGCCAAACACTGAGATCACGTGACCAGGTGGCGTCAAGGTGTAATGTGACTATGACGCGGAAAGCGACGTAATGCTGCGCACATCTTCTCCGGCAGCACCAAGGGAGAAGGGGTATGTTACTTATAGTGGCGTAAAGACGTTCAGTAACCTCATCGGTTAAAGCCTGGCTGATGCAGGTCATGTCCACGAAGGCAAACGACGAGTACACAGTATGACACGGCAAACCGGATGTTTAAACCGAAGGAGCCGTCATGAAATATCGCGTAGGACACAACGCAGACATCAAGGAGATTCGCCGCAGACATCGCCAAAAAGGAGTGCCTGCCAAATGGCGTTTCATTTTGGATTTCTTAGGCCTCCGAGGTTGTGCCAAACGCCCTCAATTTGCTGAGACAACAGCATCTCAGAGCAAACAGGCTGGAATTTGCCGCACCGTTCGAACATTTTAAGCTGGGCCTGAAGATAATCCACCAGGACAAAAAGAGCGGGAATTCAGGACAATGTACGGGAGAAAATCGCAGAGGACATAGCACATACCTGCTAAGACACCACCAAGCCTACCAAGTATAGCCGAGACTAGCAGGTGTTGCTTTCGTGAGGCTCACCGAGTGAAATAACGTCAAGAAGATATAGGCGCTATCTATACTTTGTACTGTCGCGGACAATATGAGCTGAAACAGCGCTCCGGCCGGCGCACGGTACTACCTGCGCCGCCTGTCGCCTTGCTCCGCACACACGGCGCACCCTGAGGCCGAGATATCTCGCTGCACCACTGCGCTCTTCCGGCCGTCTGCTAGCGGGACGGCGTGCGTGTGACAGCGGGCGTGTGTGTGGTAGGGCGGAGTAGGAGGGGGGGGTCAGAAGATTACAGTTGTCCTTATTTTGCAATTTTTTTACTTCTTTATATCGCGTAGAATCACGTCGAAAAAAAAGCTTACTGGTGAAGAAAAAATGTTGAAATACCTTAAATTGCACCTGCGATTATCGTCTGTCGAAGGCACATCGAAAGACGTTGCAAGTAGACATCGTAAAATATAGGCCAAAATCTGTTTACCGGATTTAGGCCGGCTTGAAGGTATTTACTTTTTCTTTCTTTTTCACTGAGCGCAGTTGTCTAAAAAAACGGTAACCACACATGTTACTGCGAAGGTTTTGTAACCTTAATGTGTATGAAAGGGTTCAAACATATTTTTATTACTGGGCCCACGTGTTTGTTTCAAACAAAAGAAGTTGCTGACAATACACCAGTGTTTTATTTACAAATTCCTAGTCGTAAGAAAGTGTGACAAAGAGTCATATATTTGCCAGGAGAAGGAGCTTGAAACATCATCGAAACAATATTCGCAGAGGACAATGTCAGACACAAAATATTAATAGTCGGCGTGGAAGTTCAACTGCATTATACAAGAAGGTTAGGGTCATGGATGCACCACACATAGGTGTGCGCTGGTTAATGGCGTCAAACAGTGAGGCGCAACCGTAGCATCAAGCTTTGTTCCAATCGGCAGAAGTCCGGTTTAGGGGTCCTGAGGCGCAGTAAAACAATCACGAAAGAAGATAATACCGCGTCATTCTCCCCTAACCCGGGACCACGGCTCTCATCTTCTCTGGCAAGGAATCATAGAGCGCGGAGTCTGGCTCGGCCCGAAGCCTCTCCCATTCACGTCTCACCGCTTCCCACAATTCGACGGAAGTGGCGCAGCAGAGGGGACGCAGTGACAGGGCTACCTTGATGCGCCTCCAAACGTGTTCGATGATATTCAGATCGGCACCTTTCGGGGGCCAAGGCAGCTCCGTGAGGCAGCGCTTCTCGAGGAGATACGGGCGTGGCAACGCATTTTACACTTCGGCGCTTTCTTGAAATGCACTGAGATGCATGTTATCTAAAAATGTGAACATTGGGCTGCATTGCACACGCATCGTGATGGTGGTTCCGTCGGCGAATATTTTCGCTAGCAGACGGCCGGAAGAGCTCAACGGCGCACGCAATGAGCGCGAGTGAGAATTTATCGCCGCCTCAAGGTGCGCCGTGTTTGCGGAACGATGCTACAGGAGGCGCAGGTAGTACCGTGCACTGACCGGAGCGATGTTTCAGCTCATATTGTCCGCGATAGTACTACAAGAAATCGACGGTGAAAAGACCATCGGTGTCTCCAGAAACCTCGGACGCATCGTTTTGAGGGCAGAAGCCTGTGAGTTTTTCGAAGTCTGGCGCTTTCCTAAAGAACATCACAAGCCTGCTTGATGCTGCGACCCTGGTGGCAGCGTTGAGAAGGACCTCGAGACTCTCCGCCGCTCGCAGAATGAGCAGGAGAGATGGAGAAAAGGATAAATAAGAAAGAATTCTTAGAATGTGAGATCTTTTAACGATGAACAATACTTCAAAACTGATGCATAACGCTATAAGATACGCCAAATAAGCGGTATACAAACACCTACATGCGACCTCGGTGTTTTCCAGCCGCTTCCAAACGTTTGGAATGAAGAAGCAACCTTCCCGACGACAGAGCAGCGCGTATGGAAGGGACTGACCCTACTTCAAGGAAATCATTGTGTCCCAAAACTGCAAAAAAAAAAAAAAAAAAAAGCGTGAACGAGTGTTGGAGTAAGAAATTAAGGTGCATATGCTCGGTTTTCTTAGACTAGCGTGCGTGAGGTTTATCAGCTGGAAGTGACAATGAATATCAACAAGACACCATATAAAAGTTGCTTGCAACGAGATAGATGTTATTATTTTGATTGCATATATATTCTGCCATATAGTCTTGCAGTTTTAAAAGAGCAGCATAAGCCCTTTTCACCAACCTGTCCGCTCGCCATGATTGCTGATTTCTTTCTTCCCACTCGCCTCCTCTCCAGGATTCGCTCTGCTAAAGTCGAAAGAGTGGAGGGCTTTGAGGAGGAAATAGTACTGCCCTTCCTAACCTGCAATTGACTAGTCTATAGCCCATCAGATTCAGCTGGTTAAGTATCTCGTGCAATTAATGAACAATTTTAATTCTCTTTTTGAGTTAACGCTTGTCTTGTTTTTTTGTTTGTTTTACTCGTACTAGTCTTTTGTGATATATATGTGTCTTCGTTTATTGCTCTATCACCTCGCACATCAAATTGTATTTATTCAGAAACTAGCTGTCATTGATATCAGGAGAATGCATACCGGATATAAGACCACAGCGTTATAGTCTACTGCGAATGGGCGAAAGGCGTCTGGAACACCTCAGTAGGGGTTTGAGCATTTAATTATTTCTTCTGGATAGATTTTAAACGTGTTGTCCTAAATCTTTCTTCGCGACGACGACACAGCAAGCGGCCTTCGTGTGAGCATTGGCATGCCGACAGGAACTTCCAGACTTTTAACGCGGTAAGATTGAGAAAGTAGGATGCATTTGTTTTCGTCGAGTCTGTTCCACAAGAAAGTCGCTCCCCTTGCAATCTGTCATAGAAATGAGCCGGTTTCCAGCAGGGGGATCCAACGATGTTTCTAGCTCTTTTCTTTTCTTATATGACAAAAACACATGGTTTTTGCATATGGGATCCTGCGGGCTTCAAGCCAACCGGATCATCTGCTCCGTTCAGAGCCACGCTGGGCTACTCAGGAGGCGACTACCCGCAAAAAATAGTGGAATTGCTTTCTGGCAGGCCATTACAAAATCAATCTTGAGTACCACCACGAAAACAACCTTCTATTGACCTTAATTAAGTAAAACTTAAGTGTTTGTAATTCAAGTAAAGTCGATTAGCCCTACCAACCAATTGAAACGACGCAATCGAATTCCGTTGTGATCGACGTTTAATCAACCCCTGTTTAACACTCCTAATGTATGCACTCACAAAATGAGGTGGTTGCTTGATTGACAGAAGAAACACGAAGGTGACTGCGTTTATTGTTCCAAAGGTTGATGGGGCAAAAGTTGATCGGCTCAGATTTTCGGCGTGTAGTAGGAGGCAAGATCATTTTATAACTGCTACGTTGCATCGTCTTCATTGAATAATCTAGTTCCCGAACGAGTATTAATTAAGTCAATATCAACTGTTTTTAACAGCAACTATGTCTAAAACTCTGTCTGATATCATCTTGCAAGTTTAAATGCATTAAGTCTTCAAGTTCCTTAGTGTTGTACTCATTCCAACGAGCGACTTGTGTTGATTTATAACTCTGTACATAAAGTAATAAAATAAATATAAAATTGCGAAAGAAAGGAACAATCATCTATGTGTTTTAACCAGGATTATCTCTGAAACAATATAATTGATAATGTATCGCGAAGATCAACACATTAAGTGAGACAGAGATAGGAAGGAAACGTTTTTGCCTATCTCTGTCATTTTTCCTGTGTTACCTTGTACTACAGAATAACAAAATAATTGCAAAATTGCCCAACATAGCCCAACAACTCATTTGTGATACTTGCAAGAAATCAGTTCTCAATACCGAAATTTACACGAAGACCTAAAAAAGTTAATCGTTGTGTTTGCTGAAAGAGCAGTCACACCGTTTTTTTTGTAATATTATTTTTGTGTACAAAAGATGATCAGAAATTTAGATGTCATGTCTTCATATTGCATTCTTATTCAAATGAAACATATACAAAGTTTATTGTATGATAGAGTGTTGTACACTCTTCCCTTTGCAGAAGGTCTGTGAGCCACTCTTTATCGTCTACGATGCTGAGTACCTAAAGTATTATCAGCTGATTCAAAAAAACAGATTAGGCAGTAAGGAGTTAAACATAGTCCCAGAAGTCAAACGCTACCGCCTGCCGGTGAGTTAAATAAAATATTGTAGCTGTCGTTGGAGCAGAAAAGGCGTACGTTATCAATGCAGTAGAAACACAGACAACATATTGTAGAAATTTAACAATGTAAAAGCACTCGTAGTACCTTGCGGGAGATCCTGATCTTAGCTTATTTGCGGTAAACGTACGAACTGTGATAATTCAGTTTTTGTTTCGTCTCCCGTCAATATAAAAAGAAACGCCTAATAGTGTTGTACTGACAATTGCTCCTAATCTAATCAGGACAGCAGGTTCCTCAGTCAAAAAGCAGTGCCGCTGTTTACGCGGTGCCGAAGCGAAGTAAGCAATACGAATCGAAAGATTAAATTGAGCCAATTAATTTACATCTCCGAGCAATAAACAGCTAGCGAGGCTTTCAACGATGGAATGTATTGATACCATGTGGCTGCAAATCAAAGCTGTAATGACACATTACGTGCAGATGATGCGTCTCGGGAAGAAACCAGTTTGGAGCCCCCTAACACGGCAAACAGCACGCGATACTACAGACGTTGCCAATTTTCGAGAACGAACAGCGCTGGTCGACTTTCTACGATCCACGAAACAATAATACTAAGCATGGCTTAACATAGACATGCTAAGCGCAAAGAATTCACATTAAAGGCGACAACACCACACAAAAGTTTGCGCATTAACTTTGATTCAAATTGTCGAAGTACCGTGAGCACAACAAATGTTCGCCTCAGTAACGCTCTGAACCCCAATATAAGATAATCAATTTATATTTTCAATCAAGCAGCCGCCCTGCTCCTCAGGCACACTTCCATACTGCATAAATCTCAGATGGAAAGCAGCTTCATGAAGGTCTGTTCCCAATCGGAAATCAACAAGGCCGTTTCAAGAGGTGAAATATAGCCTACTCGGCGAACTGCGAATCACATACACTTGAATTTCACTTGATTAGACTCGGACCGGCATTGATGCCGCCTGTCGCGGTCCGACAGTGGTGATCGAGGACATTTTTGAGAAGTCTAGCAGCAAAACAATCCCTGTGTTGGTCGAAAGATCTCTCCTTGCTTAAAGGCTCACCACGGAAACGAGCTAAGAAGGGATCTGGCTGTCTTTAAGCTTGGAGGCACCTACACACAAACTACCTGTGCATAACTTGTATAAAAAGAAGACAACATCAGGCATTACTGCATCATCAAGGAAAGCGGTTTAATCAACTGAGCCCTTTTTAGGTGAGTGATCTTTTGTTTGCGTGTTATCAAGTTTTCTTTGCCGCGCTGTTCGCAATCCGCAAAAAAGTTGTTGCAAAGTCAGTGCCGTGTAACTAAAGGCCCGTTCACACACTTGCGTCTGGCTCCGACCAACTGAGACACGATCGAATGGTTTTTCAGCCAATTAGGCGTTTTAAGAACAGGATGCACAGAAATGCAGCTGGTCGTGAGCCGTCACAAAAGGCACAAATACCGGTCTTGACTTAGTCAGTCGGAGTCAAACGCAAATATGTGAACGGGCCTTAAAGGCCTACATAAAATCGTTTTTCGCAAGGTAGGAAAATCCTCCTCGCCACCCTTCCCACTTTCCCATCTCCCACTGCTATCTTGATGGTGGGGGACTCCATCTGTTGCTGCATCTGAAGGTTGGATAAGCCGGGGTAAGCTCCCGGACATATACGGCCCAAGGATGTAGCAGCAAAAGGAGTACCTCCGCTGTCAAGTTAGGAGTAGGAGAGGAGGAAATGGGAAGGGTGGCGAGCAGAGCTTTACTACTTTGCGGAACAAACATTTTGTAGGTCGGGCTTTAAGTGTAACTAAGATTAGGCATGAACGTTTAAAATATCCTTCAGTGACCTCAATTACTCCATATTCTAGTACGCTCACCACTCTAGCACGCAAACTCACAAAATGTCGTTTCATCAATTTGATCAATCTCAATCGCTGTGAAATCTCTCGAACTGTACAAGGTCACATTTAGTGTTATAGGAAGCAGCAGCGCAGATGGACCAGGACAACCGATGAGACACAAAGACATCTTAGCACATGGTTTCTTGTGCTTACATTAGTCATTTTGAAACCGGGTATATCTCTCTCTACCTGCCTTCATGTTTTTGTAAGGCTCTCTCATGTTTCTCTTTTACAGTTTGAGGACGCCATGATTTCTTACATGCAGCGGCAGTTCGTCCCTTACGCAATACTATGCAGATTGGGAGGATGCTTTTTCATTCAGAACTTTTGGAAGCCACTGGAAAACGCAAAGGTCACCTGGAGAAGTTTGTACACCGTTTATTCGGCTTTTTTCATAGCCTTGAACTTCAGCTTTGACATAGTCTTGATCGTACAAGAGTCCTACGTATTTCGCGACCTTTCTCAAGCGTTCTCTCCGTCTCTCATACTGATTTTGCGCATGGTGGTAACCTCCAAAATCTTCCTCAGTGCCGGCGCCATGGCCACAGGATCGGTGGGGCTTCTCGACTTCTTCAAGAAGTCGTTCATGTACGAAAAAATCACAGGGTTCTCGCCAGCTAGACGAGATTTCCGGGCTTTCTGGAAACACCGATGGACTTTATTTCGCCGGATCCTCGTGCTCATAGGTTTCATTAGCACCTATATCATATCCATGTTGCCTTTCATGTACTCCCTTGGGGAACTGTTACCCGCTAGCTTCAGCTTTCTGGGCCAGATCAGTGCTGTCCTGGGCGCATGGTGTTACCTCCTATACGATGCTCTCCCCTACATGGTCCTGAGGTCCTGCTCTGCAGTCCTGGTGGAATACCTTGATGTCCAGCTGAAAACGTTTCAGCGCTGCTGCAAGTTCAAGCCTTCCCGCAATGAGAGAAAGTCGTCTCAGCAACTCGAGGTCATCCGGCACAACATAGCGAAGATCACAGACCTGAAAGACAGCCTGAACGCAATCGCACAAGTTCCCCTGGCGACGATGTCTGCGGGCGTTTTGATGTTTGACTGCGTTGTCTGCTACGCAATGTTTAACGACGGGTTTTTTGCCACCGATGTCCCGTTAGCCCTGTCGTACTGCGTGTATTCGTCGTTCGCCTTCATGGATCTGGCCTTCGCCAGTCAAGCCTTGACTGATAAGGTTAGTGAACGCGTTCGTCTTGAAAGACATTAGAAAAATAACGCGGGTGCATGCATGCTTTTCTCAACATTTTGCAGGCACAAAAACTCAGCAACGCCACTAAGGTTGCTCCCACGTTTGGAGCATCGGATGAATACGTTCAAGAGGTACGATGCTTATCTAAAAAGAACACAAAATACTTTGAAACAAGCAATTTCAGTTCAGCACACGTTGCCTGCGCTCCATTTCACACTAAGTTCGAGGGCATCCAGCCAACGCTACAGTCTGATAAAATTAATCACTCCGTGCCCAAAAAAAAAAAGCACCCTCGTGGCACTTGTCGTCTTTATGTGTTTGTTATCACCGGCTAAACTAATCGTACACAGTGAATTCTCTGTGATGATCCCTGCAAATTCCCTGAATTATCCTGTTTTCGATCGTCACGACGAGAGCCTTTGCTTCTTTTTGACGTGAACGGTTTAACTGGTGACGGCAAACGCACACAGACGACGAACGCCATGACGATCTACTTTTGGGCGCTGTTAGATTGCCTCTCCCAGATCGTGGCGTCGGCTATGCTCGGACTTGGAGTGAAACGAAGGTAAAGGGTTATCAGGATGTTATTGGGTTTTATACACTATCGTCCCCTTCACCTCGCGAATCTATTTCGATTACGCTTTTTGCTGCGTGATTTATTCTTTAGAGTTCTCGGCTGATGCCTAGGAAGCCATAGTAATATTCTCTGGATTCGCCAGGCCCTTCATTTCGGAAGGATCCAATGACTTGTAAAGGGTTTATCGTGTATTTTGTGTGCGCGCTTTTGTCGTCGACAGCTCCGGTACCTGCACAAAACCATAGACCCTGACGGAATGTGCCTCAGCGCTGGCGGATTTTTCCGCCTCAACAAGTCTCTGCTGTTAACGGTAAGTTGCAGCCGCATGGATGCACCTGCGCTTACAGGCCGAAGCGGGCACGTGCGATTATATTTAACGTAAGGTCGGCGTGATTAGAATGGCCTGCATTTCAAAATTGCTTGTCACTTGGCTGCGCCTGAGGAGGTCCAATTTTATACCGAATTTGATCGGGTGAAGAAGTCCACTTGTACGTATAATAATGCTAACACTACTTACACTAGAAAATATTTCTGCCATTGAAATCAGGGATGGAATATATTATTACGAGTGAATGAAATTTCATAATTAGAACAACTCCTGCACCACCGTAATGTTTTAAAAAAGATTGTTGAGAGTGTTTGTACTATATTTTCTCCTCTTCAAAATGTTTTGTAGAACTAGAATGTAAAACGTTTTCCGCAACGTAGTTAATATTTTTAGAGCGCGGCTCTTAAGTGCCCGTTTCCGCGTCTGGCGGCGTCGGCGTCGCCGTTGCCGTCGGCGCAACCGCGAGCATTGCATTATGGACGTCACAGACCTATGCACCAATTCAATCCCCGCTAAATTTAGCGAAGAAACTGAATTAGTGTGTAGGTCTGTGACATCCCAATATGTTACACTGTGCATTCAGCTTCCCCGCTAAATTTAGCGTTAAAACTGACGTCACGTGACCTCAACACAAATTCAGTTTCCCCGCTAAATTTAGCGAAGATTTGAATTGGTGTTGAGGTCACGTGACGTCAATTATCTAGCTAAATATACAGGGAAACTGTGGGAGGAGGGGAGGGTACAGGGGAGGAGGAGGAAGAGGGGAGGATACAGAAGAGAAGTGTACGAAGGAGGAAGGGGACACAGAAGAGGCGGAGGGTGTAGAGCCATTATGTGACGAGAGTGATCTATGTTTGTACTTTAAATGTTTCCTTCTTAAATTGTTTAGCACGGTATATCGCAAAATCAAAATACCTCAAGAGCTGCGCTTCAATTTCGCATTACAGAGGTTTGAAAACGCCCTTTGGATTTGTTTTACGATTAATAGTGATGAAGGTACTACTGATAGTAAGTTCTCAGGTAATAGGATTAAATTTTATTGCATTAACATTGTTAACGCTTAAGGGTAGCAAAGATGATGAAACAATAATCAGCGACAGAGGAAAAGATAAGACTTGTCTGGAGTCAAAATCCGCATTTACCAAAAGTCAACCTGCACTTTCTTAGTGCGAAGCTTTTAGGCGCCCGTTTACGGAATGAGCGGCGTCGGCGTCGGCGTAACCGCGCTAAATTTAGTGGGAAAATAGACGTGTCGTGACCTTAACGCCAATTCGAATCCCCGCTACGTGACCTCGACACCAATTTAATTTATTGAAAAAACAGCGAGGGCACAGGCGAGCTGGTGGATGTTGATCATGATGTAGAACACCCGAGACTCTGGTAAAAGCTGGGAAACTTGGTCGAAGAAAAAAGACAGGTGAAAAGAACGTCTCAAACTCAGCTACTGCGCTTATTTCCTCAAAGCCTTATATATCCACAACCTAATCACCGACCACCGACGTCACAAAGTCAACCTTTGTTATACAATCCTAGCCACACTGCTCTTCACCTCAATCGCAAACGGTGACAATCCCAAACTGAAAACTTGGGACCTTGAACAAAACAAACACACCGACCCCCTTCCTTTCCAGCCGGAGTCTGAAATGTCTGTGCTTTACCTAAACGAGAACTGATATCTCCTCCACTGAACCTCTGACCGCAAAATGACTCATTGCACGCTCATTTACAAAAAAAAAATGGTGAAACAAACATTACATTTTAAGAAACTTTTTGGAACTACTTCCAAGTTTCATAGAAGCGTGGCTGATACAGTAACCGATGGATTTGATACGAACTGTCTCTCTAATAAGGCTCCTAGTGTTGTTGCGCTCCCTGTGCACAATGTCAGTTTGCGAAAAAAAGTGCCGTACAATCGTTGCACTCACTAATGGTTTAGCAATCTCTGAATTGGGTGCGTTTATTTTTACATTTCTTTTGTGCTCTACCAATCTATCATTTACACACCTTGCCGTTTGACCCAGATACTTGAAACCGCATTCCAGTGGTATTTCATAGACCACCCTTCCTTGCAATCAACCGACTTATCACGGTGTTCTTTCTGACATACTTGCTGACTCGTCTGAAACGGAGTCAAACGGTTCAGTTTAAAGTCGGTCCTAAACGCTACATCTATCCCAAATTTCTTTGCGCATGCTTTAAGGTTGTGAGAAATTGCGTAAAGATAAGGAATAACAGCACAATGTTTTTTCGCTTCCTTTTCTGGTCGTTGTTTAGCTTTTGCTTCCATTCCAATAGTCTTTTTATGACCTCACTGTCATAGCCTGCGTGATAAGTCGGTTGAATGCAAGGAAGAGGGTGGTCTATGAAATACCACTAGAATGCGGTTTGAAGTATGTGGGTCAAATGGCAAGGTCTGTAAATGGTAGATTGGTAGAGCACAAAACGAATGTAAATATAAACGCTCCCAATTCAGAGATTGCTAAAAACATCAGTGAGTGCAACGATTGTACGGCACTTTGGTCGCAAAATGATATTGTGCACAGGAGCGCAACAACGCTAAGAGGCTCATAAGAAAGACAGTTCGTATCAAATCCATTGGTAACTGTATCAGCCATGCTTCGATGCCACTCGGAATTAGTTCCAAAAAGTTTCTTAAAGGTAATGTTTTTATCACCTTCTTTTTTTTTGTATGTGAACGTGCAATGAGTCGTTTTGCGGGCAGGGGTTCAGGAGAGGTCATTACAGTTCTCGTTTAGATAAAGCACAGCCCTTTCAGACTCCGGCTGGAAAAGAAGTAGGTCGGTGTGCTTGTTTTGTTAAAGGTCCCATGTTTTCAGTTTGTGATTGAGGTCAGCGTTTACGGTTGAGGTGAAGACCAGTATGGGTAGGACTGCATAACAAAGGTTGACTTTGTGACGGCGGTGGTCGGTGATTGGGTTGTGGATAAATGAGACATTGAGAAAATAAACGCAGTAGCTGAGTTTGAGACGCTCTTTTCCCCTGCCTTTTTCCTTCGACTAAGTTTCCCAGCTTTTACCACAGTCTCTGGTATTCTACATCATTGAATTGGCTTTGAAGTCACGTGACGTCAATGTTCCCGCTGAATCTAGCGGAGAAACTGAACATCTTCATAAGTGACGTGACACCGAGTCATCTGACGTCATTTCCCCGCTAAATTTGGCGGGGAAACAAATTGGTGGAGGATGGGAGAGGAGGCGATGTAGTAGGAAGAGGGGGTACGGCTGGAGGAGGAGGAGGGCATACTATCCTCCTCTTCAAGAGCTGCACTCTAATTTCGCATTACAGAAATTTGCGAACTTTTTTTTATTTTATTTTTTTGTTCTACTCGCAAGCGCTGTATTGGCCAAGTTTTATTATAAAAAAAAAGGTCATGCAATAAATGCATATATTTCGGAACATGCAGGTGATGTAATCGATCGAGTCACGACAAGAGTTTGTTGTAAACCCGCTCTCGATCAAAGTTCTCAACACGTGCTTTGGAACGTGTGTACAAATAAGGAAATTGATCCAGCGCTATGTCACCGACGCGACTGAAATCTTCATTTTAATTGTCTTTGTTTCAGATGGCCGGAGCAGTATTATCGTACATTGTGATTCTTTCACAAACCAGTGAAGGACTGAAAAACAAGGCGGCGCCAAGATATTAAACACAGCGTTAATAACAGACTCTTCGCACAGACATCGCTTGTCCTCGGAGTGTGAAGTCGCGTTTAAACTGTTTATCAAACTATACGCGCAACTGGACTACGGAGACAATCTAAGAAGCAATCACTGTTGTATTCGCAGCCAACTTAAGGAACGCAGGACGTGGAGAGTGCCGATCTTCCTATTAGGGACTTTTAGCAAACCGTTACCCTGTTCCCCGTACCGCATCACGCGTAGCCTTTGAAGCATTAGGGAGTTTTCGTAGATCGTTTCCGCTGTCCCGCAACGCTCTCCGCAACCAGCTACGCTAGCCGGAACTCTAAAGGCAAGGCCATCGGCGCGCCGGCGCAGTAGCGGCTGCATCGTTGCGGAGGGCTTATCGGAGGGGAAACGAGGTCTACGAAAACTCCGTATTCTTTTAAGCGCGCGTCCAATGAGATACAGTAACAGTGGTGCGCGCGCTTAAAAGCATACGTCCGAAGGGAGTTTTCGTAGACCGCGCTCTCCCCTCCGCTAAGCCCTCCGCAACGAAGAAGCCGCTACCGCGCCTGCGCGCCGATGGCCTTGGCTGTAGAAACCCGGATATCGTAGCTGGTTGCGGAGAGCGTTGCGGGACAGCGGAAACGATCTACGAAAACTCCCTAAAGGCTCCGGTAGTGCACTACGCGGAACACGGTAACGGTTTGCTAAAAGTCCCTATTATCGGTCCGCAGCCAATCGCTTTCCGTTGTTAGTCGATAAAAAAGCAGAAGAACAACGATTGAAGCAGAAAGCGGGAACCGCTTAAGCTGTACCCTGCGTTTTTCAAAGCGTCATTGGCAATGGATTATTCAGGGTGACCCAAGCGGACCTTCCGCAGTAAAACGAGCCCGAAAAATTGGCGCCTGCACATTGAGAGCTCAAGCCTTCACCGCACGTGCTCCGAGCGGGTCAGTCCTACCGGGTGAAATGTAAAAGCGTAGTTCTCTTGCTGTAAAATGAAAGTTAGAGCGAAAGACTTCTCAAAGTCAACTCTGGGCGCTTTCGCTGACTGTTCTTTTACTGGAAGAAAACAAAGTCTTGAAATTTCACAAGGTTACACTAACCTGCTTGGCGAAGCGGATAAAGCATGAGCTTTCCATGTGCAGGTTCATTTTGTTCCGGCTCCTTTTACAGGGGAAGGTGACCTTGGGAGACCCAACAAAAAAATTTAAGTCGTCGGCCTATGGTATGACCATGCGACAGTTACCATGTGTAACGTAATGCAAAGTACGGAGGTAGCTCCTGATCCGTCGCCCGCTTTCCGTATTCGCAATGATTGGTGCCCCAAGTGTTCCGTAGGAAAGTTGATGCATGGTGATTATTATAGTGACTGATAGCAGAAGAAATGCGGGCGAGGTTCCTTATATTTATCATCATTGCTTCGTAATTTCTCCTTCCGACGTTTTTATCTAGAACTAAGATAGCTGTGAATTGATAATAAAATGCACGAGACTCGCCACGTCCTGTGTCTAAGTTTCACAAACAGTAGTGTGTGACTTGACGCACAGAATGTGTGCACAACCTTTTTTTTTTTTTTGGTCTGCATCCGTTTATTGGAGTTGATTCACTGCGCAAAACCTACACTCGACCTATTTTTTAAGATATCCAGCATAAAGCGGACCTATGGACAACAGTTGTGGTGCAGACCAGCGACACTCTTCAAAGCTGTAAACTCATCAATTAGGAAGCCGATTGCGAGGGGCAATATCAACAACTATGAGCTCAGAGTCACGGAGCGTAAATCTGTAACCTGAAATTATTTTCTGAAGAAGACAATTGTATCGGTTGTTGTTAACAACTGTTTGAACTTTGAGAATCTGCATAAAGACAATAACTTGATTAATAAAGTCCTTTGCACTTTGTGGTTTTCCTTAGGGCCTCTGGCTTTGGAAAAACCACGTTTGTGGCGAGACGCTCTACCGCGAAGCGGGTTCGTACTCGCGTGGCATGCTGCTCGTTGAGCGCAATCAGACACCAGTCATGTTGGTCCCGGTGATAATCCATGTTTATTAATACGAAACAAATAACAAGAAGACAGCGGCTATCAGCTGGTGAACGCCGTCGGTGTGGAGATCGCCCACGGCTGAACGCTGTGGGCGATCAGTGGGGGTTCGTAACGAAAATCGCCCCTAAGGGGAAGAGGAGGAAGCCACTCGCAGTGGTAAGCAGCGCCACCTCTCGCTACGTCTACACGATCGCCATGGCGCGCCAGAACGCTGACGCGACAGAAATTCTGTCGCGTCAGCGTTTTGGCGCGCCGTAGCGAGAGTGTAGGGATTGTGACCCCTCAACATCCTGTTAAAAACTGTTGAGGGTTCACAATCTCTCAACATTCTGTGAGGGATTGTGAAATTAACGACATTAGCCAATGGTCACCCGCAAACGGGTCGACCGACTCCAACAAACACACGACATCTAGATGAAAAGAAAAAAAAGAAAAAGGCCGCGAGTGGTTACAATTGCACAGGACACAGCAGCCGGTCTCTTACGTCCATGTGGTCGCCCAGAAAGTCGTCCAGCAGGCCGCCGACGTCGGCCTCTTGTCCCGGTGGAGGCGCCGCTGGCAGTACCGCTGCAACGACCCCGGGGCGCGGACGAGGCCCCCGAATGGCGTCCGCGAAGGAGACGTCCCACGCCATACGCTCCGCGACCAGCACCGCCGCATCTCCACGTGGCCGGGGTGGGGGTCAAATACGGCCTGGGGATGTTCCATCCTGGCACGGTGGGCCTCACTCCGGAGATGAATGGGGTGGAAGAAAAGGGCGCCGCACCCCCGGCAGAACCGGGACCCGGGGTTGTCGACAGCGGCAGCCCCTCCCGCGGCGAGGTCCGACTCCCTGACCGTGCGGCCTCAGAACACCAACGGGACTTGTTCCCCTTGAGCGGCTGCCAGGACCCAGCGTTGCTCGGCCCAGCGCTGCCCCGAGAATCAGGGCCGAGGGGCCTCCAGGCCAGCCTGCGACGTCCACGTGGCGACCGACCGCTTTGCCGGTCGTCGGACGGACGGCTCCCGCTGCGTGGCTCGACGAGTTCCAGGAAGAAGAGAGCGAGATACCGCTGTTCGTTGGTTTTAAGATGACCGCGGGGGCGAACTGGCCAATCAAGGAGCGCTACGTCGATCTCCTTTTTGCGGAGCGGGGATTCGTTACGAAAATCGCCCCTAAGGGGAGAGGAGGAAGCCACTCATGGTGGTAACAAGCGCCATCTCTCTCTACGTCAGCGCGGCCGCCACGGCGCGCCAGAACGCTGACGCGACAGAATGTTGAGGGTTCACACGCTACAACTTTTAACGTGATATTTCGACCGAGTTGCGGTTGTTTATTGGCGCGCTCCGGGTGGGCTTCGAGGGGCGCACCAACTGCAAAACAGTGATGTTTAAAACGCCAAAATTTTTCAACGTCACTCAATTCTTAATCAGCCCTGAAATATATCACCCTTTTTCAGATTATAGCACTTTCATAGCATCCACAGAGGTGTCAGAGCTTTAAGAATGCCCCGAAATATCACTGCTGATTGCGCTTCTGGTGTCATCTAGTAGAACAAGTGTGTATAGTTTCTTAACGGTTAGAAGGTAAAGTGTGTCATGTATTTTCTGGTAAGTTCGACGAATCTGATTTGTCGTCTGCTTGTGACTTTATATGCTAGAATCAGAGGTATCAGGGATGCGGAGAACAGAAATAATCTTTGAATTTCCATCCCGAGTAGGCAAAAGGTCAATAAACAATTTTAAAGGGGATGCAATACGAGGGGCGTTCATAAAGTTCGTATTATCGGCACAAAAAATTGAAAAAAACGGAACAAAACAGGCATCAGCATGAGCGCGCGTCCATCTAGTTTCCGCACAATATAAACATCACATCCTATAGTAGCTCGGAACGCCGCTAGGGAGTCGAAACAAAAGTGGCACCGCCCGTCGGTGCCAAGCACACGCAGTGGTCCGTTGTTTTCATTTGAAGGGAAGCAATGCCAAGGATATTCATTCCAAATTGGGAGCGTTGTTCGGGGACAACACCCCAGTTTATGACACTTTGGTTAAATGGCACAGACGCTTCCAGTGTGGCCAAATAAGAGGAAAGGATTTTAAGGACGGCGACCAAGTGATTGCTGAAGTGGAGCGATTCCTGAACACTCAAAATGAGGAGTTCTATAACCATGGCCTCCGGCATGTGATGAATCGCTGGAAAAAGTGGGTAACTTTTTGTGGCGAACATGTAGAGAAAGTCTCAACTCCTACTCGAGTTTGATTGCTGAATTTCTATTCCTTCGTGACAATAATGCGAACTTAATGAACGCCCCTCGTATATACTTTATTTCCCGGATATATGGCAAACGACGAAAGGGGCGACCCCGGATGAACCAATAAGAGTAATCGGTGTGAAATAACGTGGCAGCAGTGGCGCCCCTAAGGGGGGGGGCGGCGGCGCGTCCTGGGTGCAGTGCCTGGGGGGGGAGGGAGGGGCACGCTGGGCATTGAAAAGGAGGAAGGGGGGAGGGAAGGGGTGTCTAGACGGGCCACAAGAGCGGGGGAGGTGTGGCGACCCACCGCCCCGAGTGCCGCTCACCGTAGTGGCGTCACTGCATGGCAGCACTCCAAAATAGTTCCCTGATGCGTTATGTTGACACATGTTTGACGCCGGTGTTCTCTTTAGCGTGTTATGATAGTAGGTTCCGCCGTTTTTCCTGTAATGTTGACAGAGAGTAAAGCGCCAGAAACGGAAGTCAACGTATTTGCATTGCAAATACGCTGACTATACACTTTGCCGCAACTCTTGCGATCCGAACGGTAGTTGGTGCGTTCTGGCTTTGACTACCGTTCGTCAGATGCAAGAATTATGTTGCCACGATTCTCGTATCTGATGATTCTTTTACGCCGCGGAGATGAAGAAAATGTGTTTTCTTTGGCTTTAGAATGAAGTTTATACTCTAAACAGAAGTGACCGATTTATATTCCAAAGTAGTAAAACAAGTTTTTCCGTTTCTTATGAAGCGTGGGTTTGTGAAGGTCTACCTCCACGTTCTGGAGTCTGGAGCGCGCCTGCGACTCATGTACTTTCCGCATCCTAAGAAGCGATTTCTCAATTTGTCACGTTGTCGCCGGCCGCAATCCGGGTGGCGTCACTGCAGCGGGGGTAGATGCGGCAGACGCACGTTCTGCTGCAGAACGCGGTCCAAGCTTCACAATCCACTTAGCAGATGGGAGTTGGGAATCCTTGACGACAGTGACATTCGCGTTCGCTCATACCTTTTGGAGGGACTTCTAGTGCCCCAACCACCATGATCGCGACATCCGCCGGTTTTTGCGAAGTCGTTTGTTTCCACTTTGGAACCACTTCCGATATATAAGCAGGATGGAACTCTCTGGACACGATCAGGCAAAGGGCGTGTTCCAGATACTGTATACTACTTCAAGTCCTCCGAGCGACTGGCTCACGTACGTATGCTGCTACTGTGACCCCAGCAAATATCTTGATGGTCCGTGCAGTGAAAAGCGCATTAACCGTCTCAGTTAAGGACGACCAACGCTCCAGAGAAAACGAAATCTGTGATTATCTTGCGGACCAACGAAGAACAAGCGGGACTATAGGTTGCATCAGCACAGTCATTAGTACTGAGGTTCCATGGAAATTATCTGGAGCGAGACCTACGAGTGAAGCGGCCCTCAGCAAATTGAAGGCTTCCGGTTCTTTGGGTCGGAATCTTTATGCCGGACAAAGACATACTTTGTTTTGACTGAAAAGTTTATTCGTAGTTCGTTCCCCTATTCACATATAAAAATATGAACAGAATGTAATGGCGCAAATGAGCTGGAGATGATCAAACATGATGAACTATAACCCTGAGACCAGGGAGAAAGACGACGATGAAGGAGAGGAAAATCAGGAGTCCTGTTTTTCCTCTCCTTCATCGTCGTCTTTTTCCGTAGCCTCAAGCTTATAGTTGATCCTCAATAAATGAGTTTGCTACTGTGAATGTTAGCTTGCATTCACAATCGGAGGAAAATATGTTATATTTTTTTTTTCAGAATAGAGAGATAACGTCGCCATTATCGTTGTGGTCATTTGAGAATGAACACGAAGCTTCTTTCCTGAATTATCCTTCCAAGCTAGCAGTCATTACTGAAAGCAAAAGTTATAAAAATGTGTTTCTCACTTACAGCACAATAGTGACGCAAGTGAAATAAATATGCGAGGGTATGAGCCGTTTCAGGCATGGATACGCCAAGGTAATAAAGCAAGGACATCACGGAGGCTTGGCTTAGTAAAGAAATATTATGCATAGTAGGTAGAAGTATGCAAAAATAACACGACGCCCAATCTGGCTACAATACCATGCCAGCTGGATTACGCCTAATAGGAAAAATGACAAGATGTTCTGCAACAATCCCCGATCGAAAAAAAACTTCCAGTCTTTCCACTCTGGTGAAGAAGGAAGAGGAGCGGAGCAGTAGCTTCTGTTCTCGGCGGTGGCTTTCCAGGCGAGGGGTTTGCTCTTCTTACGCAAGGTAATCTGAAGCGCTCGACGCAGTGTAACATTAGGCGACCGCGATAGCGGCTTCGCGGCTCTTGCGGAACCATTCGCGCTGCTGCCCACACTGCCGCTCGTTCTGTTCCCGCTCTTTTTCCTCCGAAGAAATGTTGCCGCCATCTATGAGCGACGGCGGCAAGCAGCCAACCGGCAAACACAACACTCTGGACAGCTACCGCCATCTATGAGTGACGGCGGCAACCAGAGTATTGTGTCAGTCACGGGTGTCGACATTAGTTTGGTACCGGGCACCATCCTGGGGATACTAGCACTTAACAGCTCCGCTGTAAAAAAATAAATAAATAAACTCTATCACAGGCAGCACAGTTCTTCGGGAAACTTTTAGGTTTTGCCGTAGATATTGTGGCCTTCAAAACACCCAAGAAGCCAACGTACAGTCATGTTGAAAAGAAATACGAACAGCCAAGGTCGCGCTGTCAGGAGCCCACAGAACCCTACCGTGGAACATGACAGTACTGCTCTGGCGATATGACTGTAGTTGCTTCTCGTCGTGGCATTATTTGCGGCCCTGGACACGCGTGGCGTCACCTTCATTTCTTTTGTGAGCGGCGCGCCTTTTGAATTGCTTTTGTTCACAAACAAAAGGTCAGCCAGCGATTGCGCTAAAACAAGAGTGCAAAGAAGCTAAGTCATTTCCAGTGCAAAACCTTCGAGGATCTATAGTCGGCAGCTGTATTATAACATCGCTGCATGTTCGCTCTTTTAGTAAAGAAAGAGTGCCCTTAATTGGTGAGCAATGATTCCACTTATATCGCTCATGTAACAGATAGGAATCCCTTCAATTGAATGACTTAGCATAGCGCCTAAATAAACTTTTGTAGTTATTTCCTGTGCCTATTTCCCGATGCAAGCAGCACGAGAAGGTTCACTGTCATTCGCCCATATCTGACCACTCGAGAGCACAGAGTAGAAGCAGCGCCGTCGGAGGCAACGCATAAAGGCCCGTTCACACTCTTGCGACCGAGTTCGACCGAGAGAGACCAAACCGGTTTTTAAGCCTATTGCGATCTCTTAGGACCAGCTCCGCTGCAGCCGAGCCGGTCCTAAGAGATCGCAAGAGGCTTAAAAACCGGTTTGGTCTCTCTCGGTCGAGCTCGGTCGCAAGAGTGTGAACGGACCTTCTAAACTAAAATCTGTTGCCATAAAAAAAAAAAAAATGAAGCCGGATCTTACTTGAAACTTGGTCCGTGATAGCCGCTATGTTGCGCCAGAGGTGTCGTCTGGTCGCACCACCGTCGGTCGTTTTTTTTTTTTTTTAGCACGATTGAACAGCTAATTTTGGCCTTCTTTGGCCAGACTTTAGAAGTAATGTCCCTACTTCACCAAACAAGTGCTAAAGTTAGGCTTCACTTCTGGTTGTTTGGTACTCATGTTGCGAATTTGGGCCTAAGCTGCCAAACGAGTGCCAGACTTATGCTGTACTGCTAGTTCTTCGGTTCATGAGCGACATCTTTGGCTCAAGTCTGGCACATTAATAATTATTTGGCGAGTCAGAAAAAGAACACAAGAACATGGAAATGCAAGGGAAAAGTACTCTGTCCTTAACCAACAGATAGAAGCATAAACGCATTAGGCCCAAGTTATAGGCGCATAGGACTGCCGAGCTTAGGCCAAGTTACGCGTTTCTCTGGCGTGTTGCCTGAGATTGCTTTATTCCATCAATAAAGCGACAACTGCACATATACCGGATCTAAAACCTTTGTTGATGAATGTTTGTCACGATCGGATATAGACAAGGCCGTTTCAAGAGCGAAGTAGCGAAATTGCTACATTCTAAACATTTCGAGAGACCAGGTTGGCGAAAGTTTCTGCAAAAGCAAGCGGTAAAAATATCTCAGAACTATCTTTCGCTGTCTTTCAAGTCGCGAACGATTCAGCTAGGCAATAGGCTTTACATGCAATTTTTTGCGCTTTACGCTTGCGAGACAAAAGTTGAAGCTTAGTCTGTTTCTGTTGTTTGATAATAACGAACGAGGAGAGATTTCTGGGTCAATCAAGAAAGCGGTCAAATCATCTGGACGCCTTACAGGTGGGTCATCTTCCTCTCAGAACAACAACTAGACACTTGGTTGCACCCAATCGCAAGTGTGGGAACCAGTCTTTACTCCGGGTATGGTGCCTGGAAATCGTCTCCAACTGGAGTGTTCACCGCGTCGTAAATGTGGTCCCTCGATTTCCGCCTGATGATGTCACAGAAGTGTCATGTTGGCTATGTTCCAAATCTTACCCGAGTAACCTGTATTCTTACGTCAGCGGGTAATACCACGTGACATCGCGAGTAAATGATCTCCGACTCGATTTGGAACGGCCGAGACAATCACCTGAATACTACGCGGATTGACTTCGCCTTGGACTACGGCAAGAAGTAAAAACATAAGCGATTGCTGAAAATAGCAGACGATTTTATTTTATCATACCGCTTCCGAGTTTTTCTTTGACAGTGACGACGCGGTATTTTCTAAGGAGGCTTCTAGCTCCGTTTGCTCACCTTCCATTTGGGCTGTATAATGAGATTAAAATTACTTACTCTTTCTAGTTAGACATCAAAAAATTCATTTTTATTAATCAGCGCGATCGCTGTAAGTTTAGTCCAAGTGACCTAAACGCATACGTTCCACGTATTGTAAGATGCAAACATTACGCGTTTGGAATAAATTGCTTTCACATGGTGTAGCGGTACAGCGCTGGGGACTTCGACAACAGTTATGTGTAGGTTACGTTCGCTTTGTCGCGAACATAATTTTAAAAAAATCAGAGAGAGGACGTCCAAACAGCTATAGGGAATTTCTTGGGGAGGGACATGGGGGGGGGGGGGGGTTGTTGACTGATCGTATACATGAAATCTCCGAAGCCTTCACTGCTTCACTAACCTTATCCTCTCATTACACACACTCTTGGAAACAAAAATATTCCACATCACATACTGCGTTCGAATATTTTCATCCTTTAACGTAAAAATACGGAGTTCCCTTTAACGCCGAGGACGAGGATGCAGATAAGCTCCTGTTTATGCTCGCACTCTGATAATAACTAGAGGTATACCTTCCCGGGAAGGTGCACTGTCTGGATGTGGTGCACAGTCAAATTCTGCCTTGAAAACAGCAAATCGCAATAGCCACACATAAATGACTGCACCTCATTTTTTGTCATGTCGAACGTTTGCCACCAAAGCCAACGGAGCAATCGAACTTTGATGGTTGTCGGCTCAGAAAGCAGACGACTAGCAGACGACGAGCAGATCACGTCGAGGTATCTACTCGATTTCATCCGACATTACCCACTGATCGAGGAGGGCAGCATGAGTAGTTACTCCGGAGTAAACAATCCGCTTCTAGAACGCGAGTACTGATGTCATCGAGTAAGCGCGAGTAAGTTTTGAAACGCCACGGCATGACTTGAGCCGTTCACTTCGACTACGACCGAGAGAGACCAGACCGGTTTTAGGCCTCTTGCGATCTCTTAGGACCAGCTCCGCTGTAGCGCATCCGGTCCTAAGAGATCGCAAGAGGCTTAAAACCGGTCTGGTCTCTCTCGGTCGTACTCGGTCGCAAGAGTGTGAACGGGCCTTTACTCCTGAGTCGGATCGAGTAAAGTTTGGAACTCAGCCGTTGTCTCTGGCCGCGATCTTGGCGGTGTCGCAGACGCATGTCCTGCTCTAGGTCCCTCTTTAGTTTGACGGTCCAAGGAAGTTTAGGCAGTGAGCAGTTGGTACCTTGCGACGAGAGCTAACCTCGCATTCGTTTCCCCCCTCTTTTTTTTTGCCGGAACTTTTTGGCTTAATTATTAAAATCGCGACATTCGACATGCGTGGGCGGAATGGGACGCTAAACAAACCAGTCGGAAACACCAGCCCGGCACCGTATGGGAAAACAAAATACGCGCGGCTTTCTTTATTTCTGTGACAATCATTCATGGTTCTACTTTACAGCTTGAGGACGCAATGACTTCGTTCATGCAGCGGCAGTTCGTTCCTTACGCAATACTGTTCAGAGTAGGAGGTTGCTTCTTCATCGAAAACTTTTGGAAGCCTCTGGAAAATGCAAGGGTCACATGGCCCAGCCTGTACGTCGCGTATTCGGCGTCTTTCGTAGGCGTTAGCTTCGGTATCGAAATGAGGAATATCGTAGACAGTTTTGACTTGTTCAACAACCTCTCGCATGCCTTATATCCATGTCTCCTGCTCATTCTACGATCGATCATTAACTTTAAGCTCCTGCTCAACGTTGTCACCATGGCCACAGGATCGACCAAGTTTCTCGAGTTCTTTAGAAAAGCGTCAATCTTCGAAAAAGCCACGAGGTTCTCGCCGGCTCAACGAGGTTTCTGGTTTTTCTTGACAAATCATTGGTCTTTCCTGCGTCAGTTGGTACTGGTTATAAGTCTGACCAGCAACTGTGTCGCAGCTATGGTAGCTTTCGTTATCACGGTCACTAATCTGGTGCCCGACTCTTTTCGCTTTATTGGAGGGCTTAGTGCTGCCCTTCTTTCCACCTGCTACCTCATCTACGATGTCCTTCCCTACATCGTCTTGAGATCCTGCTCTGCCGTTCTTGTGGACTACCTTCAGGCTCAGCTCAAACAGTTTGAAAGCTGCAGCAAGGTCAAGGCTGTACGCGCTGAGGGACACTTGTCTCGGCAACTTGAGGCCATTCGGCACAACTTTGCTATGATCAGAGATCTCAAAGAATCCTTGAACGCAATCTGGCAACTGCCTCTGGCGGCGATGTCTCTGACTGTTCTTTTGCTCGTCTGCGTTGACTGCTATGGGATGTTTCACAATACATTTCAAGGCCTAGGGATTCTGTTAGCTGTGTCTTACTGCTTGTATGCTGCGTTTGCCCTCGTGGACCTGGCCTGTGTCAGCCAATCCTTGACCGATGAGGTTAGTTAATGAGACATTGGCAGTTGAAAAATATTGATTTTTTTTTTCGTTTTCCAGGCTCAGAAGTTTAAGAACGCCACGAAGATGGCTTTGACGTTTGAAGTGACCGGTGGACACGTGCAACAGGTATAAAGGTCTATTCCATAAAACGATCTACTCTCTTAACAAAAAACGTGAAAAGAAAAAAATTGTTTTAACAGTTTGGTTGGGGCACGCGTGTCAAAAAATTAATTTTACGTGACAAAAATAATTCTAGAGGAATATTGACGGCGCGAGGCGCGATTTAGTCCGCAGTCTTCTCATTTCCACTTGTTTTCTCTCAGCGGCATTTCGGGCGCGTGGAGGAGAGGTGGAGCGGCTTCGCCTTCACGACCGAGATGGTCATTCCAGAATCACCCGAGACGTCATGGACTCCGCGCGCAGAATTTCAAATACTACTCTCACCGTTAATATTGTTCTAATTTTTTTTTCGCGTAAAATTTTTTTTTTGACACGCTTGATTTTTTTTTTTTTGAGATAGCGGGTGACATAAATGTGAAAAGTACTCTAAAAAGCAACCATAGACCATTTCTCTCATGAAAACCAAAATATTTTTCGTGCGATGTTGTTATTTGCCATAATCGCAAACCGAAACTAAAACTTAGGCACAGCCGGGCAACATTGTGCCCTTGACGTCAGTTGCATACGTACCCACATGGCATACAAGGGGTTCCCGTGATCTACCTGCGATAACCCAGAAAGGACGCGGATGCAAGGGGAGCAGCGAGGAGCGGGGAGGAAGGACGGGCGAGCGGCGGCGACAAACAGGAAAAGGCAACGCAAGCAGCAACGAAGCAGGCTATATATTGCAGAAGGGTTTGGGATTTGGGCTAGTTGGTTGAATATGTTTAGGGGTTAAAAGCGCTAAAAACGACGGACGAGTAAGAGAGACTCTGTGGTGTGTGTCTCTCCTTCTCGTCCGTTGTTTTTAGCACTTTTAACCCTTAAACAGGTTAGATATGCGGCAGCCCAGGCGGCTAGTCTGTTGACACTAATGTTGGTTGGAACCAGACTTGTATGTAATCCGTGAAATATTTCAGAAAGTAAGTGTAAAATAATTTCGTTACTTTTTTTTTTCGTAAGGGAATGGTTGTAATCAGTTATCTTTTCGTTTTTATTTGCGGATGAAAAATGCGGGAACATTACGTATTCACATAAAAAAACGTAATTGTTTCTTTTTTTTTGTAATTTACGTTTTACCGTAATCACATGTCACCTGCATTTACAAAACGCAAGGCCTGGTATTCTTTAGATGCTCAAAGCCTTTCTTTACGTCACCTAAAACCGCAACTCAAATATATATTTTTATTTGGTTGTTTGTTATTTGTAACTCGTCATCTTGCTCGCCCACAACGAAGTGGGAAGCACACTGATGCAAAGGACCGGACTATTCATGCAAGCAATATTAGGCAAACTCCCGAGTTCTAAGTGTTTCCTTGAAACAAAAAAATACAAAAAATAAACACATCAATGTGTACGCGAGCTAATGTGGCAAATCTGTGCGCGTCTTTTTTTTTTGTCTTTTTACTTTTTTTGCTTTCTTTTGGCCGAGAGAGAGCAGATGACTTCTTCGTATCAACTTCAGGGACCAAGATAACCTACACTGGGAAGAAAAGCGAAGTTTGGTGAAGCCGTAGTTAGGACACAGCGTCTCAATGAACCCACGGGATCTAGCTGACGTTTTGGGTGTGGAGCGGGTAGGGGAGCTCTTGCGAACGCCTTGTTTTCTAGCCACTCAGTCGCGCGTCCAGTTGGTCCCACTGCGGCCACGGTAGAAAAGCAACGACGCAACTACTCGTGCATTCCGGCTGCTCGGACGTCTCTATTAACTTGGAAACAAGTGAACATCTAGTGCAATGGCAAAGAATAAGAAAATTCGAGGGACCATCGGCTAGGTTTAGCACCGCGGAACAGCATGAAATGTGTCGGTGAAAAACTGAGCTTGGTAGTGCTCAGTCTAGTGCATAACGTTTAATCAACAATAAAGTAAGAGGAGCTAAATAGACTTTCTCGGTAAGTGATAGTTTTCTAAAAGTTGTTTCGTTCGGGTTGACAACGTGTACGACAGGGTACAGGCTGAACTGCGGGAGAAACCTGTACACAAAGAAGAAATGATATTGCACGCGAGCGCAGCTGACCAAGTAGGCAGCGCGCCCGTGGCCTAACGGTTATCGCGCTTGCCTTCTACGCAGAAGGCCAGGGTTCGATTCCTGGCCGCGGCTACACATTTTTGTTGAGGCTGTAATGTGATGTTCTGGTAAATTCGAGAACCGTCTTGCTGATTCGAGGTTAGAATGTTCTACGCGCCGAACCTTCTACGCCGAATGATCCAGATGCCCACGCGTGTACAAAGGGGCTCCGCGTGGCAAGCCGGAGTCAGTCTCGCCCCAGCGTTCGACTCTGCTCTTTCGCCGACTTCGACGCCCGCGACGCTCTACTGTTATCTTTTGTTTCCTTCTTTATTTTTGGGCACAAGTTCGCCCGATTAAACGTTTAGTTTACTCAGTTATTCACCGCCTCATCACTTGTCATTCGTGACATTTTGGTGGAGGTGCGGGGTATGAAACCCGTGCAGCGTACCCCTACAAGAACACGTTCTGCAAGCCCCATTCCCCGACGACCTTCCGTTGAAGACTCGGAGCATCGTGCCAGCCGCCGACTTCTGGGACAAGCTCCTGAACTCGGACCACTCCCGGCGAGAACAAGGCAAACGATAACGACGATGGCTTCATCGGCGACGCAGACCACAGCAGCACCCGCCGTTGTTTACCTGCCCGTCATTCCACGAAGCCCGACTCCCTTCCACGGCGAGGTCTCCGAGGACGTGGAAGACTGGATCCAGGACTACCAACGTGTCGCCCGACATAACGGATGGACTACGGAACAGTGCCTCCAGAACCTCTACTTTTCGCTGGAGGGCACAGCGAGGGACTGGTATGAGAACCACGAGGCTTCCCTTACATCGTGGGATACCTGCATTGCTGAACTTAAGCGAACATTCGCAAGCCAGCATCGACGACAGCGGGCTGAGGACCTTCTGCCCACAAGGACCCAAGGCCACAACGAAAGCGTTACCAGCTTCGTTGAGGACGTGCTACGCCTCAGTGCCCGCGCCGACCCTATGGCCAGCGAGGAAAAGAAGCTGCGCATCCTGATGAGGGGCGTGAAGAGCGAAATCTTCGGCGGCCTTGTTCGTCATCCCCCGACGACAGTAGCTGAATTTGTCGCTGAAGCCACGAACATGGAGCGGGCTTTGCAAGCACGATCGAGCCACTACAATCGTCTCGCCGGCTCCCATGCTGCTTCGGCGATTGCATCGTCGCCATTTGACCTGGGCAGCCTTGGTGTCGACAACCTTCACCAGATAATCCGCGACGTCGTTCGGGAAGAAATCAGGAAGGTTCTGTCCACTGCCGATCGCCCTGCCTCGCTTTCCATGACGGAAGTAGTGCGAGAGGAGGTGCAGCGAGCCTTCCAGCAGGAGGCTCCCGTCGACCTGCCACCACCGGAACAACCGACGGTGAGCTACGCTGCCATGGCCCGACGACCGCCACCTGCTGCCCGTCAACCTCCTGCGCCGCAACGACGAGACGCACCAGCACAGCCGTACCCCCGACGTCTCGACGATCGACCTCAGTACGTCCGGCGAGAACAACCGGCGCCCAGGAAGACCGACGTGTGGCGGACGGCCGATCGACGCCCCTGTGCTACCACTGTGGTGAAGTGGACCACATCTACCGACGATGCCCCTACCGCCAGCTGGGCCTACGAGGGTTTGCGCCCAACGACCCTCGACCACGTCTTGGAGAGCGACCTCGGCACATCGAGGTCTACCTCCGCCGCTCTTCATCTCCTGAGTCGTCTCCCCGCCGAGTATTCCGTTCACCATCTCCCCGACGCTCGCCCTCGCCCTTCCGCCGGTCTCGCCGAGACAGCCTGTCACCCATCGCGTCCCGTCGGGAAAACCAGGCGCGGCAATGCCGGGAGGTGGTGTTGCCGAAGACGAACGATGCCAAGATCCTCCAAGATCGTCGGAGCTCTCCCACTCTAACGCCGCAACGCCCCGAAACGACGTTTCTGTAACAGTGTCGAATAACCTCAACGTTATCATCGACGGCCACGACGCGACGGCACTCGTCGACACCGGAGCAGACTACTCCGTTTTGAGTGGGAGACTCTCTCGTCGCCTTCGGAAAGTTACGACGTCGTGGGACGGACCACAGATACGAACCGCCGGCGGACATCTCATCACGCCTGTCGGCAGGTGCACTGCTCGCGTTGAGATCCACGGTGAAACCTGCCCTGTCAAGTTCGTCGTTCTGCAAGACTGTTCGAGGGACGTCATTCTCGGAATGGACTTCTTGTGTGAATACGGCGCCATCATCGACCTAGCGGAGAACAAGCTGACGCTTCGGAAACCTGTTCCGTCGGCGGAAGATCCCAAAGCGACGTTAGCTGCAGTGCGAGTCCTCACCAGCCACGTAAACCTGCCGCCGCAGTCGAGTGTCTTTGTCCCCGTCGGGACCGAAGAAGCCACCTGCGGGCTAGCACTGTTGGAAGGAAGCGTTCAACTTCTCCTTGGACGAGGGATTGGCATTGCAAGAGGCGTAACTGAGCTCGAGGACGGCCGTACCGTAGCCCTTGTCACCAACTTCCGGCAAGAGTCGCAGCACCTTACAAAGGGTACAGCTGTGGGCTACGTCGAGGAAATTCAGGACTCGGCCGCGATCGCCGTGATCTCAGAAGACGCCTCTCCGACGCAGCACAAGGGAACCACGCCGTCAGAGCTCGACATCGACCCATCCCTCCCAGCCCCACAACGACGACAGCTGACTGACGTTCTCGCTGAGTTCAGTGAGTGCTTCGCCACATCGTCAAGGCTCCGTCAAACAGCGGTTGCGAAGCATCGAATTGTTACTGACGATGACGTGCCCCCTATTCATCAGTCGCCGTACCGAGTTTCGGTGAAGGAGAGGGAAACCATTCAGAAACAAGTTCAAGAAATGCTTGACGACGATATTATCCAGCCTTCAAGCAGTCCGTGGGCCTCTCCAGTCGTGCTGGTGAAGAAGAAGGACGGAACGCTTAGGTTCTGCGTGGACTACAGGCGGCTGAACGCTGTTACAAAGAAAGATGTCTATCCGCTTCCCCGCATAGACGACACCCTCGACCGTTTACGCCACACCCGATACTTTTCGTCGATGGACTTGAAGAGTGGCTACTGGCAGATTGAGGTGGATGAACGGGACCGCGAGAAGACGGCCTTTGTCACGCCCGATGGACTCTACGAGTTCAAGGTGATGCCCTTCGGACTCTGTACGGCGCCGGCGACTTTCCAGCGGGTCATGGATACCGTACTAACGGGACTGAAGTGGCAGAGCTGCCTCGTTTACCTGGATGACGTCGTGGTTTTTTCGCAGGACTTCGACGAGCACTTGAAACGGCTTAGGGCCGTGCTCCAAGCCATCAAGACCGCAGGGCTCACACTCAAGCCAACGAAGTGCCGCTTCGCCTACGGTGAACTTAAGTTCCTTGGCCATGTCGTCAGTAGCGAAGGAGTACGTCCTGACCCCGCGAAGACATCCGCCGTAGCCGAATTTCCTCGACCATCGGACAAGAAGGCCATCCGCAGATTCCTGGGACTGTGCGCGTACTACAGGCGCTTCGTCCAGGATTTCGCGAAAATTTCGGCGCCCCTGACACATCTTACGAAAGACGCCGTGAAGTTTCACTGGGCGGAAGAACAAGAACGGGCGTTCGACGAACTGAAACGAAGACTTCAGACACCTCCGATCCTCGGACATTTCGACCAGCACGCCGAAACCGAAATTCACACGGACGCAAGTAACTCCGGACTTGGCGCGGTATTGGTACAGCTACAGGAAGGCACGGAGCGAGTCATTGCCTACGCAAGTCGCACACTGTCAAAGGCGGAGCAAAATTACTCCACGACGGAAAAAGAATGCCTCGCGGTTGTATGGGCGATCACAAAGTTTCGTCCGTACATATACGGGAACCCGTTCCGGGTGGTCACAGACCACCACTCGCTCTGTTGGCTTGCAAACCTCAACGACCCTTACTCAGTTATTCACCGCCTCATCACTTGTCATTCGTGACAATATACAGGAAAGCAATGCCTGAAGCGCCGTAACAATCGGCATCTCTAAAAAGAAGCAATCATGCCAGATACCTGGAAGCTTGGGGTGGAGAGGATTCTTTGTGTACAGTTTCTGTTCAGTTTTATTTTGTTTGCGCAATCTCCGAAAGCTAACAATCGCCCGACGGGGAAGCTTTTTCTCCGGACTCGATTGGCGTTAATGCAGAATGGATCAGTAACGTCAGCCTAATAGACCACCACAAAATGGATGAGGTTCGTTTGTTACATTTCTGGCGGTAAGTGCTCCACTTCTAAATTGCATTATGTGGTGTTTTCAAGTTTGAATGAGAAAGAAAAGAAAAAGAAAACTGCTTCCGGAAAAAGTAGCTTAATTTCAAGTGATGCATATTGAGAATCGCTGTTCTTTTTTTAGTTGTTGTCCTGATATTTCGAAGCACAGTTGTGCTTGAGGCTTGTCGTCGCAATAACAGTTATAACCACCAAAATACATCGAGCAAAAAATGTATTAAACGTGGCCTCCGCAAAGCAGTGCAAACGTCCTATTTCAGATAGAGCAGCGGATAGACCGCTACGGAGCGAATACTCAAAGATATTTCAGCGCATGAAATACCTCGGCACGCTCTATGTCTCGTGCCCAGTAATCTTACACATTTTAGTTGACGTGCAATAGGGTGGATATAAATTATGAAGCAAATCGCGAAACAAAGCATAAAACGCTATTTTTCCTGCCGCTCTGTCCGGCTCTGTTTACCTTTCTTCGCTAAGCTTCTTTCTTTAGGGAAGACATAATATCCGTTATTATAGCTCCGTGGCATACAACAAGTGAAACCACCCATCGAAAACCACGAGTAAACACCCGTCTAAAAGTCTCGTGCTAACCCGAAAATTTCCAAACGCCGGGCGACAATACGCATTGACGCGGCCGGAAAACTGGGGAGAACTACAGGTACCAGAATGCACCGCGGCAGCGGTGGCGTCGCGCAACTCCTGGTGAGATCGGTCTATTGAAAAGGTGTTTAGTGCAGCGGACGACATCTTCACATAGAAACGAGGTAAGATGTCCGATGAGACTTTTTGAGAGCTAGATGTTGCTCAAGGTCACAAAAGTGTGACTTGCGGCAACAATAAACGCTTCCACAACACTTGTGTCTTGTTTCTTACCCTTGTACAGTAAGGTTGAAAGTAACGCCGCGAAAGTAACAGATTACTTTTTGAAGTAACGGTCACTTACTAGTATGGAAATGTAATTGCAACTGTAATTAGTTACATTTGGCCATGTGTAATTTCAAATGTAAATCCTTACTTTTTTAGTATCGTGTGCAAGTCTGGTTGGAACCTGGCACTATTTCAGCGAAACTCATCCCGTACCACCCTCTATCTCTCCTGGGTGTCCTTGTTCTAGTTCGCCTTTTTTTTTTTCGTCTATCTTTCGCTTTTTTGCTCGCTCAGACGTGGAGCGCGCTCTGCAGCGCCGCCTGGTAAGCTCTCCCTCGAAAAGAAAACACCAAGAAAAAAACTGCGTATGCAACGGACGTCAGCCACAACGGAAATACAACGTTGGCTGTGTCGCACGTCGCCCGCTAAGTTAGCAGATTTTGGTGACTCGGGGTGTCTCAGTCTTTGTTCGCCGGTTTAATGATCTTTTAGGGGGTATTACGTTTTAATACTTGACATGCTCTCTCTCTAGATGATACCAAAGAGGGTTGCATTCTTTTCTCAGAACCGAGAATGAAGCGGAGTTTCCTTTTAAAGAGGCACTCACACAAAAATAACTTTTTTTTTTTTGGGGCGGGGGGGGGGGGGGAAGCTGCCAAATAAAAGTTGTTATTTTTTTTTTGTTAGGTGGTATATTATGGTATCAGAGACTACCCAATCAATATTTTGCTACAGTGTCACGTATAATTTTATTAAAGTAGGAAAAAAAACGCAACTGCTTGAAACCGAAACCAAAACTGGACAGGGGAGGAGAAATAAATAAAGAGGAGGAGAAATATACCTAAAAGATGGGGGCAGTGAAACGTTTTTTTTTTTTTTCGATGAACGTATTTGCAGCTGTTTAGAAGACACAAAAAATGGGTATCACAATTTTTGTCCATTTCCAGTTGTGAGTGTGTGCCTCCGATGATCCACGACTCTGATTATTTTTGGTGCTTGTGGTTAAACCATAGGAAACGGCACGTGACCACGGAGGAGAGAATGAGAGTGACTCAAACCGGCCAATTATCTATCGGCGTTTCTCGGTCGAACAAAAAAACATATTTTGAGCCGCAAATTGTGTTCTGGGTAGTTGGGCTCTAATATGTCATGCCCAAATAAAAACAGTGGCGACCATAAATAGACTGTCAGTGTCCATTTAAGTCCAAATGTGTGGCGTAGACGATGAACCATCACTGCCTTATTTTAACGAAACACTTAGCATTTCTTTATAGATTCTCCACGTCTTTTAGGAAATATAAATCTCCCAGGCAGTTTTAGGTTAATAATTCATCGTGGCAATTGTCTCGTACTCTTTTTCCCGTGTAGCCAAATCTCTCCTCCATTACCACCGCTTTTATAGCGCCGGCTTCTAAAATTCCAAAATTTGGTCCTTAACTATTAAGTTTTAAAATATGAATGCTTCAGTGCTAGTTAGCAAATGTACAGCAACCAACTCGCCCAAGCCGCCGTTTTGTCCAGAACTTCCTTCAAGAAATCCCGAAACCGCGCTACTACGGCCGGTGGCTTATCTTTTGGGAGGCGGGTCTGTGAAGTGAAATAAAATTCTTCCACTGTTATAAGGATTTTCGGGCGGGATTTGATTTTTATTTTACGTCATCCATCATTTCTTTGACAGCTCCGCTATTTGCACGAAACCATTGATCCCGATGCTATGTGCCTCAGCGGTGGTGGTTTCTTCAAGCTCAACAAACCTCTTCTGGTGTCCGTAAGTCACAGCCCCGAAGATACATGCATGCTTACATGACGAAGCACCATATGAGGGCATTGCACCCAAATCCATGAAAATAAGTAACAAAAGCGAGGTGTGCTTAGAATATTGCACTTTTGTATGCTGCACATTCTCTGATGAGCTTCATTCATCCTGTCGAATTTGTGGAATTCACAGTGTTATCAGTGTTTCTAATAAGGTCATTGATAGAACATTTATGTTGTAATGCAAAATATAAGCTAAGTAGGTAGGTACTCAAAGAATGTTAGCCCAGTCTGTGTCAAGGGCACTACAGTCACTACTGTCAGGCTGACGGCAGCGACTGCTAAGACTTAAAGTATACAATCATTAAGCTTCTGATGCGGGGCAAATTACGTATAATCCTTTTCTCGCTCAGATGGCCGGGACGTTCATAACCTATACCGTGATCATCGCACAAACTGGCGAAGAATTGCGGCACAAGGCCGCTTCGGGAAATTCAACGAAACCCAACTGAAAGACTCTCCAACCCGACATCGATTGATCAATCATTGACCGTCTGCAAAGTTGACTCCGCGCCCTTTTCCACAGTGGGGATGCGTCTGGCCTGGATGAAACCTCGGAGGGGCAATCGGGGCATCTAAAGGCAGCTGGGTCGGCTTAGTGACACGCAATAAACAAAAGGTTGTGTCTAAGAAGTGAAGTCGGCGATGGTATCACTAAGCATTTTATAATGATGTGACTTGTGATGTGAATTGTTACTAATTAAACTTCATGATTCGGTCAAGACGTGTACTGGCTCCTCATTCACCAAGCTTCCTCTTTTGCCGGGATTAGCTTTATTAAAGCATGAAATGCTTTTTGAACGGAACCCCAAAATCTCAAAATTTTGTCCGTCCGTCTGTCCTTCCTGCCATTCGTCCGTCCGTCCATTTTCCGCTACATTTAGCGGGCAAATTGATGTCACGTGACCTGACATCACGTGACCTATACACCAGTACAGTTCCGTTTGCCCCTCAATTCGGTGAAAAAAGTTACGTCACGCGACAACTGTATATATATATATATATATATATATATATATATATACATATATATATATATATATATATATATATATATATATATATATATATATATATATATATATATATATAGCCAAGCTCATCGTTTCAAACGAATTTTTTCCAAAAGGCAGATTTTGATGCGAGCAGCCAAAATTTC
Source organism: Ixodes ricinus (assembly GCA_037355805.1). Taxonomy (NCBI): domain Eukaryota; kingdom Metazoa; phylum Arthropoda; class Arachnida; order Ixodida; family Ixodidae; genus Ixodes; species Ixodes ricinus. The sequence continues at coordinate 22,217 of JAZHYW010040343.1, read as the reverse complement.
AAGTCAGTGCTAGAGAAACAAAAGTATCCACCCCAATATAATCGACGATGCAATCAGAAAAGCCGAGCAACTGAACCGAGCAGACCTTATCAGCCCGCGCCCCACGCAAAGCGACACACAACGCACAAATCTCATATCTCAACTCATAGTCATGAACTATCCTAATGTAAATAATATCTTATGACGACATTATAACATTCTCGAACAAAGCGAGCGCCTTAAACGCGCATTTCCATCCGCTCCTGGGGTAGTCCACAGACGATCGCGTAACCTCAAAGGCGCGCTAGTAAATTCTCGGATAAATTCATTGCCACCACCTAACAAATGCAGGCCTCGCATGCACCCAGGATGTCTGATCCGTAAGCAGATGCAGCACACAAACACGGCCAGCAGCACGCAGTCACAGTTCTCGATCAAAATTAAAGGGCACCTTAACATGTGCCTCGTCGAATGTCGAGTACTTATTCAAGTGTACGGTATGTAAAATGCAATACATAGGGCAGACTAGAACGGCATTTAGACTGCACTTTAATAATCACAAATCTCACGCCATAAATATTCCGACACTGCCTCTATCCAAACATCTCGCTCTCCCGAAACACTCGTTTGATAAATTGTCAGTGACGCCCCTAGAATCTGGATTTAAATCAAATCGCGAACGTGAACAGCGTGAATCCTACCTAATTTACCGATTCAACGCAATTAAACAAGGAATAAATGAAAAGCCCCGGTACTCTCACATCGATTAAAATGCTAACAGACGAATAGCAACAGCGATGAGGGGACATTTTTTCAGGTCCCAGACCTTATTGTTAGTAGTGGTACTGTGTTTGTGGCTGGAACTGGACCATCAACTTTTTTTCTTTTATTTCCAGGTTTTGATATTCATTTTCTTTCCTTTTATTTCTACGTTTAACATTGTTCCTTTCCAGGTCTGACTCACGCATGCCCCACGAAACAACCACAAATAACCGTGTCGTTTTTTTTTGAGACAGCATTTTGTTTGCACGTGTAACTTTCGTTTATTGTACGCTAACGTCCAGGTCACCCCTGCCTGCCCAAACACAAAGTCACCCTGCGCCCCCTCTCAAGAAGCTACAACCGTCATCCCACCGTCCTCTTCACCCAGATACGAACTGCCCTACGCTCTCCTCTCACGAAAGCTCCAACCTTCATCCCGCCGAAATTTGGACATGACCGTAGGGTTGTATAAACGTTTGCCCATCTGGAACGCTTTCCTACGCTTCTTTGCAACTCCAACCGTCATCCCGCCGTTTTTGAAACTTGGACTCGACCGTAGCATTGTATAAATATCACCCGCGTTCATCTGTAAAAGTTCTTCCTTACGAAGGCCGGACTTCGGCCGAAACGTCAAAGAATAAATCGTCCGTTGTTGCTGTTTTCACCAAGGTTTTTTTCTTTCCAGTTATATATATATATATATATATATACCGTGTGTTTGTGAGAAATCCGAACCCGGCTCTTCGCATCGCAAAAATAAACTAGGCATCGTGGAGAGTCCCAACTCCGTCGAAACGTAACACCAGCCGTTCGAGCAAGATGCCAAAGTTTCAGCACCAACCGTTATCTTATTCAAAAGTTATAAGCGATTTTCTGAAAATTTCAATGGAAAAATGGCGGCCGACGGAGCTCTTGAACACAAGAAGCTGTATGGCGCCAGAAACCGGAAACGAGCAAAAATGGGTACCGTTTTCTCACTGAAAATTTCAAAAGATCACTAACAACTTTTGAATAAGATAACGGTTGGTGCTGAAACTTTCGCATCTTGCTCGAACGGCTGGTGTTACGTTCTGACGGACTTTGAGCTCTCCGCGATGTCTAGGTTATATTTGCGGTGCGAAAAGCGGGGTTCGGATTTTCCCACCAACACCCTATACGTTGTTTTCACGTGACCTATATACACTGATCTAGGCTTCATATTGCAGCCCGCATACGCAAATTCCGCATTGCATGCATTACAGAAATTCGGAGATAAAGGTCGCAGCCAATTTTTACAGTGACAGTCAGATCAAGAAGCCCAAGGAGTGGTGCGTCGCAGGCATGCTATAGTATCGCCACTCAGCCAATGAGGTTGCGACGTTTGTCAATGCGAACGCGGACGGACCAATCACGAAGCTAACAGCGTGAACATGACAAGTCATGCCATGAATGGACGGACGGATGGATGTCAATGGCTATACCCTTTGTAACAGACGGTAGCTTGCGCCACCTAGCCGAAGTCTAAAATGACAAAAGGTTTCTTAAGCTGTCATTGACGATAGTAATTTTTCGAGGAAGTACCGTATTTACTCGAGTATTAGCCGCACTATTAATGAACAAGGCCGTTGCGTCCACTTTCCCGCAGAACACATATACAGCCAATCATCGCGTTGCGCATAAATAACATAGCGAATAACTCGATCGAGAACATGATTCTCCATACAAATGCAATTTTCACAGATGCTATCTTCGCGCCAAGACGTTATCTCTGTCCTGTAAACTGCTGGAATCGTACGCTGTCGATCGTGGCAATTGGCAATCTGCGTGCTCCGCGGAAAAGCGAACCCTCAGGTTTTCTTCATAAGGAGTGCGGCTATTACTCGAGTAAATACGGCAAACGCGCGTGTTCTTTTCTTTCAGATTGCAGTTATACAGGGGGCTCCTCTAAGCTGTACAGATTTGTTTCAAAAAAGAGCGTTAAAGCTACACTAATGTGGTATGTGGAGGTGAGGTATACGTCCAGTAGGACAAAATACTGGAAGCTTATGGTCCAAATAAGTCGGCTAATTAACTAACATCGGTTAATTACCCGATTATAAGCTAAAAGAAACATTTGGTTTCAATGAAAAGCGTGCTGAGTCTCATCGAGTACCCACTCTTTCTTTTAAAAAGGCTCGGATGACGTGAGAAGCACGGTGGACCACTAAAGTCACCACTCGTGCTGCAGGCGTAAGGTCACGGGTGTGATAACGCGAGCGAACGCTTTTTCCGTCTCTTGTCATACGCGTTTTTTTACCGTTAGTCTTGGGCCTCTTGCACGAGTGGTAAATTTAGCGCATTACTGCGCTTCCCATGCGCAGAAAGTATTTCTTAAATTCATGATTTATTGGTTTTCGATGACACTCGCAAAGTTTCTAATTCGAACCTTATAATTTTATTTTCACTGAATAAAAAGTGAATTAACACATTTTAGCTAATTATTCGAATTTTCGTGACGATTAACTAGCGATATTCTGTCCGCCTGGCCATATAACTCCCCTGCAAATATCGCATTAGTGCTTTTACTTCTTTCTTGGAACAAATCTGCCAAGCGTGAAAGAAACACCTCGTATTACTCGTCAAAAGGCTGAGCAGGCTTGCCCTAACACAGTTTTTACAGCTGGAAAGTTTCCTACGAGTGCCCCACAACAAAGTGCTCTGCTCTTTCAATATACCATGAATTCACGCAAAAAGACGTCAGTGATCCTTTGTATGAGGGAGGTATCTTAATCGTATGTGCTTCTTACATCCCGACAGAGAAACGCTTCCCCATGAGCAGCAGCGGAGAGATAATGATCAGGGCAGAAATACCACGGAAAAAAACAAACAGCGCCTGTGATAGACCGCAGTTGTCATCGACTGGTAGCGCCGTGGTGGTCGCCCGGGGTACTAGGCGCATCTCGCTGGTTGCGGCGAATCTGCGCACTTTTGCGTTGCAGATCGAGGGCCGTGGAACAGGAAACATTGGCACCTAGAGAAACCGGCATGTTCAAAAAAAATGAAAGCCGTTTACAACTCCCAGTAACGCCGGATTAGAGCGCAGCTCTTGAGGAGGAGGATGGAAGGGTACTGAGGGATAGGATAGGAGGGTATTGGGATAGTTGACCCCCTGAGGTAACGTGACTTCGGCGGGGGGTCACGTGACTTCAGCGGAGGGTCACGCGACCTTAGGGGGTAACCCTCATGACCCTCGTGAGGGTAACCCTCGTGACCCTCGTGAGGGTAACCCTCGTAACCCTCATGAGAGTAACCCTCTTAACCCCTGTGAGGGTTACGAGGGTTACTCTCACGTGAGGGTAACTCTCATAACCCTAGTAACCCTTGTGAGGGTAACTCTCAGAACCCTCGTGACCCTCGTGATGGTAACCCTCGTGACCCTCGTGAGGGTAACCCTCGTAACCCTCATGAGAGTAACCGTCTTAACCCTCGTGTGGGTTATGAGGGTTACTCTCACGTGAGGCTAACTCTCATAACCCTAGTAACCCTTGTGAGGGTAACCCTCGTGACCCTCGTGAGGGTAACTCTCCTAACCCTCGTGACCCTCGTGAGGGTTACGAGGGTTGTTACCCTCACGAGGATCACGAGGGTTACCCTCGTAACCCTCGCGAGAGTAACCCTCGTAACTCTCGTGAGAGTAACCCTCGTAACCCTCGTAACCCTCACGAGGGTTACGCGCGGTTACGCCGACGGCGACGCCGACGCCGCTCAAGCCGGAAACGGGCGCCTAAGAGCTGCGCTCTAAAACGCAGGGCATGGCGTCTAATCTTCGCACTTCTCGCTTCACGATTCGCCCTTCTGCGTTCTTATCGGCTAATGACTCAACCTCATTGGCTGCGGGCCTATGACAAATTCGCACGACTCGCCTAGTTTTTTAGGCTGATACGGACTAGGGCGGACTTTGGTAAATCATAAGCACGGCGTTTGTCTGACACTAATCTCCTTTTGAGGCCGAGAGTGGCATGTGTCCTCATTCACCGACAGCACGACCCAACAGCAGGAATATGAAAGCTCTTGTACAATGGCATAAATATGATTTTATTTTGTTTTTCTCTTCGGCTGCATCCGCTCCATTCAATCTGGGCGATGAACCTTTAATTGCGCTCATTTCTATACAAGAGGAAACGCGTGTGTTGTCCCGGATGAAAAACAAGTGGACGAATAGAAAACAGAAAAAAAAAGTTTATTGAGGCTGAACTTGTGCATGAAACTAAAAACAAGAAATGATAGCCTGCGTCTGGTAACGGCGACGGAAGGGTGACTCACCCGAAGCGGTACGTTACCACTGCGCTTAGAACACATAGTTCGTACAGGAATGTCCTGGATCAAAGCACACACTGTCAGCCCAAACTATAGGCTGGAACTTTAAAAATGAAACAAGGAGAGATAAAGAAAAAAGGAACTGGATTTGAACTTTGTTTTTCGATATGGCAGCCACGAGGATATCGAATTCCTACAAGCACACTGCAATATGCTGCTCGCTTGTTGAATTTTATTTAGTTGTAGTTAATTAATCTTAATATTCTAGATAAACGAAATCTCAAACTATTTTGAAGCGCCTCTAGTCGCTGAATCTGAGAAATTAATTTGCGTTGGTAACGACAACTCTGTCTCTCGATAAAAAAACGGCTTCATATTGGGAGGGGATTACAGCAATTAAGGTTAATTTCCGGCGGAAAAAATAAATATGATTATAGTTAAACGCATCACACGCCTTACTCGTATTCATAAGAATTTATTTCCTATTTTTTAAACATGGTAGGCAATCTTTGGTATCGTCCATTGCCTCTTCATTTTACTTTTTATCCCTCCGGACAAGACATCGTACGCTCTCTAAGTTAAATTCTTCAAAAGTGCGCCGATCAATATTACAACAGCAACCCCAAAAAGAATAATATATTAAAGTTTAACATTTTTATTTTATTCATTGTATCGGCTTGAATTTTGGGTCTGCTTCTCAAATTCATAAATGTCGAATATGGACCAAAAACAATGAAAGTACGTCACGACCGGAACTCTACAGCGTTGACTTGAAAGCGAGCTATAGGGCCGAATCGACGCAACGTGAATTACGTAAGCCTTATTTTCACTCGATTGCATGCAATACCAGAATCTCTAAGCTTTTAGTCTTGCTGCGCGAAGGTGTTTTTGCAAAATATACCTGGAAATCGATACCCGTATTGTTGGGGGGTTATTCTAGCTCGCTTCGCTTTTAGTTTGCAGAACCTTATTTTGCAAAGCCCGCGCTTTTATGTCTAATAGAAAAAATCGAAGATACAAAGATATTGCTGGACACGCACAGGAAAAGAGGAATCCACTTGTTTGTAGGTGATCCAAGTGAGTATTGAACTCCCGACTATAAAAAACGATATTGACTGTTTCTGCTCTTTTCTGTTCTAACCCACTTATAGGTGAGAACTTTCTGCGAAGTGGCACGCAGTCTGACGAAAGATTCTTGCATTGTCGTTAGCGTGTAGCTGAGGTGTGGGTTACACGCTTCCATAGTCTTAAAGTTTCAGAACTTTTTGCTCAATCGGAAGGGTCGGGGGAATTTTTTTCTCGTGAGGAACGTAGACTTCTTAGATGCCGTTTTATTTCTGCTATATCGCGTGTCGTTAAATCTGACCGCCAGTTTCGAAAGATAATAAGATATTTTCCTACAGTGAGAGAAAAACAAATGGAATACAGCACAACGTCTTCCTATTTTGAAAGTCATTGTGTCAGCTCCTTTCTTTGGTGTGTAGTGCCAACTTCAGCTGACGAAAGTTGAGGCAAGTCACTAAAAGAGGACGAAGTGGACGCGCTCTAATATATTTCTTTAACATTTGTTCGCGCTTCTATTTTACAGTTTCAGGACGCAATGACTTCAATCATGCAGTGGCAGTTTGTCTCTTACGCAATCATTTGATGAGTGGGAGCTTGATTCTTTATGCAACACTTTTGAAAGTCGCTGGATAATGCGAAGGCCACATGGATGAGTTTGTACACCCCTTGTTCGGCTTGTTTCGTGCTTGTTTTCTTGTGTTTTCAAATAACGTCCATCATAAACATTTCCTTCGCATTCAATGATCTCTCTCATGCTTTCTCTTCGTCCCTCTTGTTCATTCTAAGATGTTTGGTATGCTTTAAGGTCCTGGTCAACTGCGCCACCATGGCCACCGGTACGAACAGGCTTCTAGAGTTCTTCAGAATCTCGTCAACATTCGAAAAAACCCACAGAGTTCTCGCCTTGTAGTAGAGGCACCCGAGATATCTTGAGACAACGGTGGTCTTTCTAGCGTCGGTCCCTTGTCGTTTTAGCCATGGTAAGCACCTATGCTATTTTGACGTGAAATTTGATGACCAGTCTCATGAAAGTGTACCCGTTAATGTAAGTTTCTGAGCAAGCTTACTGCAGTATTATTTGGGGTGAACAACCTCTTCTACAGTGCTCTCCCATACATGGTCTTAAGGTACTCCTCTGCAGTCCTGGTGGAGTATCTTCAAGCTCAATTGAACTTTTTGGAAAGTTGTTGTAAATGCCAGTCTGTTCAAGCTATGCAGCTGTCTCAACAACTTGAGGTCATTCGCCACAATATCGGAAACATGCGATATCTCAAAGACTCTTTGAACGTCATTCGCAAAGTGCCCCTGATAGCGATGTCTGCAGGCATTATACTTCTTGTCTGCGTTGCCTGCTACCCGATATTTTACGATGACCTCTTCGCTCCAAAAGTTCCGTTAGCCGCTTCGTACAGCGTGTATTCTTCGCTTGTTTTCATGGACATGGCCTTTGTGAGTCAATCCCTGCCCGGTGAGGTTAGTAAAAGTAATAATGGCAATAAAAAAACACAGATACATGTTTTTTTATCGTTTTGAAGGCAGAGAATTTTAAGAAAGCCTAAAAAAGGCGTTCGCTTTTGAAGCAGTGGATGCATGGATACAGGCATCAGATATAAGGAGAAGAACCGAAAAGGAAACACGATTTTTTGTATCACCGGTCACTAAAACCACTAGAAAAACATGCAAGGCATATAGAAATATGCGAAAAACAAAGATCAAGTAGACAACGCCGAGTAAGTCGTTGTCTTCTTGATCTCTTAATGGAGCTAGACGCGCGCTACCGAGCATGCGCACCGCTAGCTTTGCGTGCAGAATTCCAGGGATCATTTCCGGTCGCAGAAGTTAGCGGAACAGCGGATGTGGTTGCAGCTTTCGCTGACATATCAATTAACAGGTGAACGGAGTGCACCTACATTTTGTCTTTTGTAGAACATTGTAGAACATTCTTGAAAACATCAAAATTGTTTCTATTTTTTTCTTGATAAGTGTCCGGAATATGTAACGCGAAAGTAATTTCTAGCGTAAAGAGTAAAGTAATCCGTTACTTTTCAGCGAAAGTAATTTGTAAGGGTAATCCATTACATTTACGGTTCGATAAGTTGAAATATAATTTATAACATCTTTCAAGTAAACGGCACAAGTTCGGGTTTCAATTACACACTTGACGAGCGCCATCTAAAACCACTAAATCAGTCAATTTCAAATTCGAAGCAACGAGGTAAGCGCAAGGGCACCCAAAAATTTCCGCTCGTGCTACTGGTGGCCCGAAAACGCAGAAAACAACCCTTTCATCCAGAGTTGCGCCTGTTGCACGAGCGGAATCATTTGCGCACGTCCGCGTTTACCATATGCTTCAAATCTGCCTACAATTTGACTTAGTGGTTTCATACGACCCTCAGCATGCTTCTATTTGAAACCATAGGTTTACTTTTACTAGTCATTAATTAAAATGTTAATTAACCAATTTTAGTTCATTATTCGACTTATTGTGACGATTTTCCCTTCTATATTATGCCCCCTGGCCGTATACTTACCTGAACAGACCGCATTGCTGTACTTTTCGTGTTTTTTTTTTAATGACTAAGTTGGAATTGAAGGTAGACACTTTCTCCGCGCCTCTTCTCCCTTTGCCCCCCCCCCCCTTCTCTTTTCCCCAAGAGGGCAACGTCGGCACTGGGGGCTGCGTGTAACGGCGACGTGTCGATTGACACACAGCAGACCCCACCTTCCGCCGTGAACGCATAGCTGCAAGCAGGACCACTTGGCTCACGCTTCTCTCACCCACCACCCTCCCTCTCTAACTCCCCGACGCCCCCCGTCGAGCTTCAGGAGGCGAAGTGGAGCCACTAAACGCTTTGTTGAAAGTCAAAAGCCTGTCTTGTCTGTTTGTCTTCAATGTCCCTCTTTCCTTATCGTAAATTAGAAAGCAACACCGCTCAACCATCTACACCTTGTATAGTCCGACCAAATAAAAGCAATGTGGCATACGTCACCTAAAATCGCCGTCTTCGTTGCCAGTTAATGCCCAGATAGAATTAACTGTTGGATTCACTATACACTGATGGTGCAGTATCTGTGTAGTAATCTCGTAACCATAACCATCATTTGAACTTCTTCCATGGGCTCTCATGCCCCCCATAGAACGTAGTCATTGAACGTTTCAAAACACACATATTATATAGTGATATTAACGGTTTTAGTTAGGAACACTAGAGCTGCTTTAGAGTGTGAATTCGCAACATCTTCTTTCTTGCGTGTTGATAACTCACTTCTTTTAGCTCTGCGTGCTATAGGTAACTCATTGCAACAGCTCTATATTTCGTAGGTTCAGCAAAGGAGGGACCGTAAACCAGTCTTGTAGACGTTACTCAAAACGTAATCGATGACAATTACAATTACACTTGGTTAAAAAGTATTCAATTAGATTACATGATGACTTCAAAAGAAAATTAATTGGCCGTAACTTGAATAAGTAACCGTTACTTTTCCGATTACTTAAAATTTTTAAAATGACATAGTTTTCTGCCGATTCGAAAACGAGCCGTTCGCACTGTCCATTTTTGGATTAGAATCACAAAACTATAGAACTACTTATCTCCTTGATTCACAAATTTTTGTAAACCAGTCGAATCAGAAAGTTGGTTCGAATATTCCGTGGTAGGAATGCCTCGAACCAAGTTTCCGAGATATGAACAAGAACCAAGAACTTGTATATATGATAATTAAGAATTAAAACGTAGAGATAAGGAAACATTCACACCACCGTATCACAACCAGCACAGCATACAGCTGTCATTTACTTACAAAACAGTCTTCTTTTTTTCTCCAACTTCCATCCAAATTATACACATTCAACAGCGGGCGCACTCACTACACTAATACCCTTGTCAGACGCCGTTCTAAAGGTACTTTTCACTAAGCTTCTTTATAAAACCGGCCAATCTGCTCGCGATGTTGAGTGCGCACGTGCCCTACGGCGTGCGCTGGTTCGCCGATTTTATAAAGGAGCTTGTTTTAAAGGTCTTTAAAATACCCGTCTGACAGGAGTATAAGAAAGCCTGGAGCACAAAAACCAAGTCTCCTTCTTTGTGACTGCTTCCGGGTCGCAACCGTTCTCCACTTGAAATGGAGTAGGTCCCTGGTTCGAACACCAGGACCAGGCGGATTTTTTCGGTCGCGCACCAGTCACCTAGCGGTGGTTGTAGATTTGTGTTTGTCATCTGTCCCCCTTGTTCACCCTCTCCAAGAGATTATTATCGTCATTCTCGTCTAACTCGCTTGCACCTTGCATAAATTGCACTCTCATCACTACCTTTTTACTGGCAATTTATTACCCCAAAGACGCGGACAAGATGGCGGTGCCTGCTGCATCGCCGGTGGCCAGTGTTAGCGACGCACTTACTGTTTGGGAATCAGAGGAAGGTATCCACATACAATCGCAGCATTGAATATTGTAGGAGGGGGCACGTTTGAGGGTTGGAGCTGAGGTTTATAGCGATCGCAGCCTCCGTTCCAGCATTTCGTGGAAGCCAGCTCTGCCGCGAGTGCATTCATGCGGTGGATGGATGGATGGATGCCAACGACTGGATCCTTCATATCGGTCGGTAGCGTGCGCCACCTAGCCTAGAAATTGAGAACCAAAAGTATGATTTCTTTCCATCGCCAATTTGCTTACCCTCTGCAATTTCACAACTATCACCAGGCAGTGTGGGATATTACCAGGATGACCTTTAGGGGATTGGGCAAAAAAACTAAAAACTTATTCCCCCGCCTCTGTCCTCAGGCTTGGGAGTCGCTAATTTTCCTCTGGGCAAACCTAGTCGGCGTTACCCCGGCACTGGGCCCACTGGGATATAGGCTGGAGACTTTGGGGCGGGGCAACTCGCGAGGGAGTCCCAATATTTCTCGGTCCCGCCTGTTTCCAGCTGTGTCAGTTAGTTGTACGTCATTCAATTCTCCCTTGATAATTTCCACCAGTCTTGCAATCTCCTCTTCGTTATCAAAATGCATTTATCATCCATCCTTTCATTCCCGTCTGAAAACCCAAGAACTCCGTCTAAATCTGTCGCCTCCTCCAGGAGGGCGGGAGCAAGCCCTGTGCACCTCAACACCGCATGTTCTTTTGTCTCGTCTTCACCTTGGCATACGGGACACCGCGTAGCCATATCCTCATAATTTTTTCTATGTGCCCTAGTCCTCAAGAATCCTGTTCTAATCTCAAATAACAACGAACTCCGCCGTGAATTATCATACCACTCTCAGACAAAAAGGGTATCTTTTTACACCCCTTGTCCCAAATACGACACCTTAAATCTTTACTTCGACGTACAAAGGCGCTGACGTCGAACAGACGGCCTCAACTTTTACGAGACGCTTGAGAACGGTGGGATATACCTTATTAAATAGCTAAAGTCCGTATCAAAGACCACAGAAAAAAAAACTTAGGTTTTGCAGTAATGCATAGAAAACCCCGATTACTTTGTTTTTAGTCAATAACGCGTAAATTTTCTATTTTAATAAGTTGTACCACTCGGCTATCAAGCCGCCTGTGAACGTTAGTACCGTCGGCTTAACGTCAGCGCGCTGTACGTCCAACTGAAGTTTTGGGGTGTCGTATATGGTACAAGGGTGTAACAATATACCCTTATTTTTTCTAAGAGCGCAATGTTCCTTCCTTATTTCTTGTTTTCGTCCACTATGCATAGTTAAGGCTGATTTTTTCTGCATTCTTTACTCCCACATCTTTCTCCGGGCTTCGTTTACTTTCTTTTTCACATAGGTAGTAGTTCGGCCCTCTCTTGACTGCTGGTATTTGAATTTTACTTTTCGAGTTCGGTTTATCCAATTACTGTTCAAACTTCTATGTATAGATGCGTATATACCTTTGTAGCGTCTTGGGTTGTTCCATACTCGAAGTTAAACTGGTCTGGAACGGCTGGTAAGTACACTAACTTTTTATTTAGTTTAGATAGGGCCCAAGACGGGTAGCAATCTTCGTAGGCTGGTGCCATTCTGTTGTGAAGTCTAATTGTGCAGGCCCTCTGGTGATCTTGCGCCGTTTTCTTTTATACCCTCGTGCGTAGGGTTCCCTCGCGGTGGCGTGAACTAATGAAATTGCGAGGCAATATGGCGACCAGACAAGAAAGCAGTATCCATGGTGCGATAGTGAGCCATGAGGCTATTAGTCAATGTTATGCAACCTGGATATTGCGCGGAACTGATGTAAGCGTCGCAATCGGGTCATCGTAATCGGGTACCGTAATCCGATGCTCTCAGGAGCCGATTGAGTCGAGCGGAGAAATGTTCTCTCGGGAGCCGCTGTATGTTGGTGCGTGCGTGACCACACCTTTCTCGCCCATCGTGCATCGTCAATTTGTGTCCAGTCCTTGATCAAATTTAGACTTAGTGATCGCCTCTCTAGCCCTTTGATGCCCAGCGTTTCCCAGGAGCAACAACTTAAACATGTTTTTTTTTCTCCCCTGGAACCCGCGAATCTATACAATTAGCGCCATCAGCCGCAAGGCTAAAGCACTTAAGCTTCTAGAAAAAAAAAAAAAAAAAACAGAGAGCGGCATTTGTTCGTTTTCACTCTTCCGCTACACGTGTCTGGACCGGCGAACGACCTCGTCTCGCCACTGTACCAGGTGAGCGAACATCGATGAAAACAAATGCAGGATGTGATAATAAAACAAATCCTTGATTGAAATCTCCTACTGATTGACTAAAAGAGACGTATGTGCAGTGAAAATGAACTTACAGTTTGTGAAAGCTCAGTAGCAGCTCTGACAACTATGATGTTGCCCAGGAACAACATCGGGCATATGGGGGTAGCATTGGTATTGGTGACGAAAAATTGGTGGCGTATCTGTTATGGTTCACCAGCGCCTAAAATCTTCGAATATAGTTATATGTTTATAGCTAAATAATTTTTGCACACAAAATTAAAAAAAAAATGAATATTTATCTCGTGTACAAGCGACACGGCACGCAACTCTGCATCAAAAGAAGCCTTTCTCTGCTCGCTTTCCGTTCTCAAATCGCACAAGCCCTGGCGCACGTGAAGGCCAAGCCTTTGAAGAGACGGTCAGACACATTGGAAAATAAAAATGCACCTCCAAGCAAGATCACTCGGCCACTAAAGCCAAGACCGACAGATGATGTGAGGTATGATGGAACGCATCACTGGCCTCAGGACACTGAAAAGAAGAACAGGTGCAAATACAGCAAAACGGGTTACACGTTCATGTACTGTGCGAAATGCGGGATGCGCCTATGCCTTCACCCAAGTCGCAACTGTTTTCACTCGTTTCACGGGAAGTAGTGCCGCAGATGCCCAACGTTGCTCAGGAGCAACATATCATTATGTGTTCACAAATAAAGGTAATCTTTTTCTGAGACCAGGTTTTTGTTTTTTTGTCTGTTCTAAATCCGCACCAAAGTTTGTAGGTGTGCGGGACTTAAAGTAAAGTGTTGGGCATCAAAGGGCTAGCCTCGAAAGATGCCCAGCGCATGTCTCCCTGCACTACTTCACTTTCTGTATTCCCATGCGCCCACAGTGCCAGTCTCCCCACGATCCTCTGCCGGGTCTCTAAGCTCCACTGGACCTCAGATCTCATGCAGAGTACCGCATTGTCAAAAGACAACGCCGGCACCATGACTCCTTTCATATTCCCCTAACAACTTCATATCTACTGTAATTCCATAGAGTCCTATGCTTCCTAATTGCTGCATTCCTTTTTTTCTTTCTTTAGCGTATTATCGTCCTGTTCGTCTAAGTAATGTGAAGGGACCGAAGGTTCCTTTAATTTATTTACAGCAGACAAACTATATACAAGAAGCTATGCAAATAGAAAGACGTCCAAGATCCCCGAACACCGGTATGCTGCCTCGGTCTCGAGCATTCCCTCGTTTCCTCTCTCTTCTTCCTCGTCTTCTGCTGGGACCGGTTAGGTCACCCGCTACAAATGTCTTCCCTCATTCAACCATAATCCTAGGAATTTATACTTATCTACTTGTTTTATTAGAAGGTTTTGAAATTTTCAGCCGGTACCCCTTTTCATCTTTATAAACCATTATTCCCGACTTGTGGCTACTGAATTTCAGGCCCAGAGAGTCTCCCTCTCCATAGATCTTAATCAGCTCCTTTAACTGATCCCGGTTATCTGCTAACAGTACAATACCGCCTGCGTAGTACATTCCTGGTATAACTTGGTTCACTTTTCACCCTCTATATAATATATATGGCGCAGCGAAACTTATATTGCACTCTTCTAAATTCTTTCCCATTCTACTCAGGTATATCATAAAAAGTAGAGATGATAGGGGACAACCCTGCATGAGTCCTTTCTTTTATTTCTGCCGGTTCTGTTATTTTTTGCTTCCCGATGTTATAGCAGCCTTATTATTTGTGTGTACCTGTTGTAAAAGCCTCAATCAAATGTGCATCTAAATCGTAATCTATCAGCTGTATCCAGAGTTTTTCTTGACCCACATTGTCGTGCGGCCGTTGATGCAATGGCTGCCGCCACGGCATCATCAATGGTGATAGCCATTGTTATGCAATGACCATGCGGCTTCTGATTTTTCTTCGCGTTTGCAATATTTTGCAATCACTGATCTCTATGGCAATTGCTGGATCGCGCTTTCTCGCTTGGTCGTCTGCAGCGCGAGTGCGGCTAACCGACGGCCATCTTGCATGCGGAGAAATAGCGTTTTGATAGCGTTGCAGGGGCTGGCGGAAGCGTGCTGACGACACGTTTTCTACTCGTTCGCCGCCATTCGCCGAGGAAGTGTTTTAAAACCCTGTGTAAGCGGTGAGACTTGCCATTGAGAACACGTGGACATTTTTACGAAAGCGCACTGTCGATGGAAAAAGGCACAACTCGTCGAAAGCAAGTTTCGCCGGTCTCGCGGCGTGATCAAAGCTTCCTTGGCACGCTCAAGTGCTGCGTCTCCGTGCCTTCTCACGCTTGTATACCGATCAAAAATCGACACCGTGTGGATGTGTTTCGCGTGTACAATGTGCGTGACGCCGCATGTAAGGGCACAACACGTCAAAAGCGAGATTACTGTGTCCCCCTCTTTATTCTTCTTTGAACCCAATCAAAGTCATTCCCTCCAGGGGACAATACTCTACTGTCGTATTCGAACTCAAGAAACGCAGCATGTGAGTGAGCATAATTAAAATCTCCGACAGGGGGACGCTCTACGTAGAGCGGTGGATATAGAAGAGTTTGTAATCCGGTGCACATTCTAATCCAAAAATGAACATTGCAAAAACCCGTTTTCAAACCGGCAGAACGATGGGCCGTTTTGAATATCTGAAGTAATTGGGGAAAATAACGGTTACTATTTCCTTTTACGTTACTTTAGAAAGTAAAGTAATTTTTTTATTTACTTTAAAAAGTCATTGAAGACTTTTTAACCAAGAGTAATTGTAATTGTAATCGATTATATGATTGGAGTAACGTGTACAAATACGGGCGCATATTTACACGATGCGGCGCTCAGGAGGATATTTTGCAAACTTTTGAGAACCGTAAGGACTCCAAATCAAGCTGGAGCCATAAACTATCCTCCTCCTCTAATGGAGGCTAAAAAATGCTTTTCATTAAAGGCCACATTTATGTAAAAAAGAAAACAGTAGTGAGGTATGACTATCATGTACACGCCAACTATGACCCGAAGAAACGATACTGCTACTTAAAAGAAAGCTTAAAGTACGATACATTAATTAAACATCATCAGGGAGAAGATAAATGTTATCGATTACCTTTTCTCGTGTAAAACGTTTAGGCCTCCCCGTGCAACCGAGCAGCAGCCCATTTCCATTGATCGAACGTGAAGTCAACATTCGGGAGGCATCGACCTCCTCCATCTCATTTCAAATTCGCTATACTGCGGTTGCGAATGGAGCGCCTGTGACCTTTCTGAACCGTTTCGCAGCTCCTTGACATGCCCTCGCGAGCGAAATGCTTCTCATCACGAACGTAAAGCACGTGGGTAATGTTTGACGAACGTGCCATGCTAACGACGCGCGGCTTGGACCCGGGTCGGGCCCGCTAATGCAGCGTGAATAAAATATGCCTAATTTCCCTTCGTGCCCAGCCGCGACCCAACCGCTCCCCGCTTTGTCATTTCTGCACTATCATTACTTGTGCGACAACAGTACGAAAAGGGTTTGAACGCATTGTCGCAGCGCTAAGCGTTCCATGCCCTGTACCATTGATAAGCCTCGTATCTTTTCGGCATTTAAAACACCAGAACTGCCACGCCTTTTTTTCTTTCTTCTTCTCTCATTTCCTCACAACACGCTCGGGGAATTACTCTAGACGTCATTTTGTGTTGTCTCCTTTCAAGCAGCCGTCAACATCTCAGAGTAAGTACTCCAATTGTCATATCTATTTATTTTTTTCAAGCGTCTTGCTTCGTGATTCGCTCTCCTGCATTGTAATCGCCTAATACCGTGATCTCGTTAACCGCAAAGCGATGATAAGTAAAGCCGGGGTCACACTGCTCACAGATCATACAAGAGGCAGTCTGCAAACTATAGAGTCACCGCAATAGAGAGTTTTAGCGAACCATTTTTGGACATCCGAAACGGTACGACGGGCCCTCCGGTACGAACTGCGCATGCGCTACCGCAGAAGACTCGCACATGCGCAGTTCGAACCGGAGGGCCCATCGTACCGTATCGGATGGAAAAAACGGTTCCCTGAAACTCTCTTATATCCGCGGTTCGAATGCGGCGCGCCCAAGATTTCTCCCTGAACTCGTTGCCATGCGGCGTTCGAAGCACGGATCTCGCGGTGACTCGCATTCGAATCTGTATGCTGACTGTCTCTTGTATGAAGTATAAGCAGTGTGACCCCGGATCGATACATCATACATCTTACAAAAGGCAACGAGCAGGCAGAAACTGTCCGAGGCGAATTTCTTCCACGTATGACCGCCCTGACACATTGGTCATAGTATAACTGTCTTTGGAACGACCTGTTCGAAGCAAATATATGTACGAAGTATACACGAGCTTTGAACATGCGTGAGGAGGCGTGTTCGCCGATAATTCCGTCGTCGCGTCTCCAGCTAACGCCTTGTCTCTTGTATGACGTAGGGAGTCGTATGGCTGCCGCGGCATGAGGCTGGTCAGTGACTGTAGACAAATGATACAACTCTACATTTTATAGAACCACATTTAACATGGACATGACTGGCGTAACTTGTGCGTACCAAGTGTGTTTACGTTTTGGGGCGATCGGTACTAAAAAAGAAACACAATAGGGACCTTTAGCAAACCGTTACCGTGTTCCGCGCACCGGACTACCGGAGCTTTTAATTGCATACTCACTCGCTGATAACTTTGAAGCACCAAAGAGAAAATCACAAGGCAAAACATAGAGTAAAAAATATAATAAACCACGCCCCACGCCCTCCGTTTATAATTGGACTCCAACTTAATTTTAGGCGTAATTACGGACATCTCGGTTTTCCTATGTAGAAAGTATTTTCTGTATTTTTTTTTTAATTTGCAATGTCACGATTTACCCAGGTTGTAAAAAAGCATTATATTTTTAATAAATAAATAAGCATTGATTTTTATTTATATCAAATTTATTTTGTTTCAACCAGATTAACTATATTTAAATCAATGCCGCTAGAAAATCGTGCTTCATTGCCAACATATGCATTTCAAGATATGGCAGATTAAGTCAGTGAAAGTTTGTTGACACAACCGTCGAAGAACATGCAGTTGTATAGGTGGCTGTCACAAAAGGCATTGAGATGCCTTTTGTGACGGCCCCTAGACAACGCGGAAGAATGACTGCTAGAGTAACAGTTGAATTAACAACTTAACTATTGATTCAAACTGATGCCATACTAGAAGAAAATGCAATTTATTGTTTTAGGTAAGACAAAGAGCTGTATTTGCTTCTTCTTTCCTGTTCTGATTTGCTTGCAATATGATTACTTTTTTCTTGTTTTCGTGTTGTTGTTTTTTCGCGTTCTAAGTTTCTTGCATTATGATATTACTTAACTGATAAACGAACCGGAAGGTAGAAGGAAACTTCAACGCTCTGATTTTGCTCAGAGAAGCACCGCGTTTTGCGTTTGTTCAGCTTTATATAAATATTTATTGCTTCAGGATATTTCTTTATCCAAGCGTAAAGCAAATGCAAATAAAGCATCATATTATCAGACCTGTACGTAACTCGTTACTAGTAACAAGTTACACCTACCTAGTTACTTTTTTACGGTAACGAGTAAAGTATTTAGTTACTTTCTTAGACAAGAAATGAGCAACGTACTTAGTTCATTTTAAGGCCTAGTAACGTGTGACGGAATGTCGTTACTTTTGAGGAGTAACGTATACAACACCATTTGAACAGTCCTGTTTTAATTCTAACCTCATAGTGTGCTGCAACTCAAGAAGGTAGGGCGAGGGTAAGACGGGCCGGGAGGAGAAAGCAGACGGAACGCTAAAGAGAGAAGGAGGTTTCCCCCTCTCTTCTCCAGCGTTCCGTCTGCTTCCTCCTTCCCGGCCCGTCTTACCCTCGCCCTACCTTCTTGAGTTGCAATGGACTATTGGTATGCGTCTGTTGCGACAAAGGCAGTTGGGCAATCCAAAACACAACTAAACACTGAAGACGTCAGTCGAACACTACAGCTGGGAACGCCCTTCCCTCAGCGAACACA
Source organism: Ixodes ricinus (assembly GCA_037355805.1). Taxonomy (NCBI): domain Eukaryota; kingdom Metazoa; phylum Arthropoda; class Arachnida; order Ixodida; family Ixodidae; genus Ixodes; species Ixodes ricinus. The sequence continues at coordinate 3,446 of JAZHYW010040343.1, read as the reverse complement.
ATAAGGTTCGTCGGTTGAGTCTTCTAGAATCGTCTGCAGACCGAATGTGAACCCGGAGGTTGCCAACAGGCAACACGGAAAGGCACAAAATCCGTTGCCAACTTGGAACTTTAGAACGAGAGGGAACACAAAAAAAGAGAGGGGAATCCTAGTTTCACCAGCTCTCCCTGGAGCACTAGACTGGCGTTCCTTCGAGCGCGTGAGTAGAACGACTCTTCAGCGTCGCCGGAGATTGATTTTCAAGGAAGCGGGGAAACGTAACTCATGAAAACTTTGAGAGGCAGCCACTGTTTAAGGGCCGGATTAGGGATCTGCCGCAATCTTGAGGGACGAGAAAAAAGAGAGAAATCATAAACGAAGGAAACTAAATAAATAAAACTAAGTAAGCATTTAGACACAAACATAAATGTTAGATTAACCAATAAAAAAACCGGAAGTGGATTAAATAGCTATGCTTTCAATTGAAATGTAATATTTAGCGAATTATCGAATTGCATAACGCGCGTGGCCAAGAAAACTCGCCAGTGGTTAATCAAAATGCATAGGCACTTCGGCGCATTCACGAAGTACAAAATACTAATTAGAGGGATAAAATTAATGCTGACAACGTGGAATCGTCGCGAGGAAGGGCACATGTAGCGGAATGTGCACGAGAACGCAATGGAATCTTAACATAGTTACGCAGACATGAAGAAACTCATGTCTTCATGTTTGCGATTACAGTGTTCCATAATCAATATGGCGAGAGGAATCCTCTCGCCATATTGTTACGATGCAGTTTCTCTCATCTTTCTGGTATCTTATTGTGCGCATTTGGAGCGCACCGCGGCGCCGTTTCTTTACAGGCACCATTTTTGCTCCACTAGCAGCGGGTCTTTCTAGAAGCGGGCCACAGGCCGGGCTTCATCGGAAAGACCGCCGCAGCCGCAGGCCAGTCAGAAGATTTCCGCGAGTCGAATCTATGGCTCGCGGGCCGGGGTTCGGAAACCCGCTGCTTTGGACAGATAACGGGTGGCAGAGAGGTTCGCCGCATTCCCCGAGGCCAATCGCTGCTCATGTTTTTCGAAGTAAATGCGGTTTACGGTCACTTCTGCCCGAGCCAAGTTCGATAGCTGAACTCACGGGACAAGATTCTATAAAGGTTCCCTCTAACTAGATTTCTCGAAAAAACGGCTTCAGCATCCCTCGAAGTCGGAGTCAGGCTGCTCGTACAAACATAAAACGAAGACGCGGTGTTTTGCCACAGACATGATGCCAGGATTACCTCCGGACATGCCTCACTAATCTTGGAAGCATGTTTTCTATTCGCACGCTGATGTCCATAAACAGTTTTTTTTTTTTTAGTGCGAATAATGGTGAGTGGATTGTCGTTTTCAGGGACGAAACACACATCAGACATTGTCTGCGGTCTGTCTTTTGAATAATGTATTAGCGGTATAGCGACCAACGGCTTTACGGAATGCAGATTGCTTTCGAGACTCGCTGTCATTTATTTTATTAGTTGTACATCTAGAAAAAATCGTTGCTTTTATGAGGGATAGGAGCGGGAGACGCGAGTGGACGGGTGGTCTTCGTTGAAGTCGTCGATTAATTTTAATGCCTCTGACGGCTTTACAAAAAATGATGGGCGTGGCTCATCGTGATCACGCCTCTTGCTCCGTGTTTGGTTCTGCGGCGTTCTTATCGGCGAATGCAGCAATCTGATTGGCTGCGGATCGATATTAATCAGATTCCATTCCGATCGAAACGCCCCGCGCTTTGTAAGCATGTCATATGTGACTGTTAGCGGTGTTGCGTGACCCAAATGCGTCGCTGTGGTCGCCGTATATATCGGTAATGCCTGCCCAATCGTCGGTTCACGGCGAGAGGCAAATGCTGCCAATCACGGCGAGGCGAATTCTGGTCGCGACGACATCGAACGAAAACCGTTAGAGGGAGCCACCGAAACAACTCGGCGCAAATAGCAGTCCGGTTTCCGGATGGGTCCACGCCCTCCAGATATGTTGTCTATGTATCGCTTATGAAGGATGGGCAAAGCTTAGAGTGTTTTGAAAAACACGGGATTCTAAAAACTTCCAAAAAGATGTTTACGCATGTTTGTCTCTATTTTGTTTGTTTTTTCCCACGGACGTGCCGCTCACCTTTGCGTAATGAGATTATTTAAACTCGAAGTTGTAAAGTTTTCAGTGGGACCCGGAGGAGTTTAAAAGATTCGTTGCCGTCAGTGGCTTTGTCGAAAAGTAGGGTGTTGTACTTGTGCTGTCAACTTTTTTCCTTCTCTTCGTTTGTTCTCTTGTCTCGGAGTTTATAAGTCCAAAACCACTGCCTTTATGATGTCGGCGGGCGGATTATTTGTTATGCCCGCGTCCCACTAGAGCGACAGACAGAAACAAAAGACAGCGACAAGCCTCAAACCCGTGCAGCATGCTCGCGATGGTACCTTTGGCAGGCGTTTAGTCGTTCGGTGCTCGTGAAGTAAGCACGAGCGATTGCAAGCCTGCCAAAGATACCCGCGCGTGCATGATGCTCGTGTCTGAGCATAGCCTCCTTTATTCTACAAAGCCTCTGAAATCGCGAAAGGCTCTGGTTTGAGGCTTCGTCGCTGTCGTTCGTTTCTGTCTGTCGCTCTAGTGGGACGCAGGCATTACAGGTGACGTCAAGAGTGACAAGGGGCTTTATGTCTGCATTGTTTTTTCTATTAGGCTGTCAACGTAAATAACGAAATATTAAAGGTGTTTTGTCAACACCCGAGAGAAAGTGTATACGGCAAAATATCGGGATTCAGACGCTGCTTCAAAACTAAATTTTAAGAATTACGCAGCTGCAGTCGAGTGGCGCCACACTCAAACATCTCCGAGCGTGTACTTAATTGTGCGCAATATACGAAAGAGCATGTGCAGGCAGGCGACAGGATACACGAGAGATTTATCGAAAAAGGAAACGCGCTGACTTTTCTGGTTTTTTCTTTTGGTTTTTTTTTCGTTTTCGTTTAGTTTTATTGAACAGACATTCCACATGTTGTGCTCGAGGTGCAGCGCCCTCCGTAACAATTAAACTCAAAATGTAAAAAAAAGGCGCCCTATTTTTTTGGAAGTTTGATTAAGTGACGCGTGTAGCGAACGACGAATAGGAGTTAAAAAAGGAACAAATAAACTGTGTTCCGAGCCAGCCATATTTCCTGTCGCATCGGTATTCGCACACGGCATCATCACGGCGCGTCTGGGATCCGCAGTGCCGCCGATTTCAACAGAACGTTCACGGAGACCGGGTAAGCAAAATGAGAATCGTTGCGTAGTGTACCAGCACCTTTGTTTTTGTAAGCATTCGGCAGGAAAGGTTGAGTAGCTTTAAATTTAAAATTTAAATCACTTTGCCGAAGAAGTCATAAAACGGACGCATTGAATTCAGCAAAATTAAAGGGAAGATGGGGCACTTCTACATTTGAG